>PVIA01004026.1:0-78286 GCA_004024845.1 Tonatia bakeri
CAATCATTAAAATAAAAAAAAAAGAATGTGAAAAAAAATGTTTCATGTGTTCTTGATATTTTAGAAGGGTGTCCTCACTCAAATGAGCATCTTATTTACTTATAGATCAAAAGCCATCCACAGCAGGTCTTAACAAAATGGTTCCTATTTATAATTTATAGATCAGTTCTAGAGGCAAGGCTTACTCCTTTCTTTTCACCTACATTCTGAGAATTTCAAACCATTCTATAATCTATTCAATAATTACTAAAAGAATAGATTGTAAACAGTGTACCTTTGTACCTTCTCTCTGAATGGCAGAGGGTTTGCATACTGGTCTCCCTGAGTAAACTGGAGTTTGTTTTGTTAAGTGATTTGTGAAAAGGTCAACACTACAAGCAGGATATTACCCTGCCTCTTTGTTTTTCATCAGATTACATTGTTATTAGCCACTTGGAGAATCTCCTAAACACTTTCCCTCTCATCAGCCTCCCTTCTGAGGAAAAACACCACAGTTCCTTGGTTTTTGAGCTTTGTGGGCTCACTTGTGTTTACGCTAGAGCATGACTGACAGACCCTGGAACCCAGCCTGCTTCACTTAACCTGGTTGGTAGGATTGTCTCAAAGTTTGTCTGCCAAACTCATGGGAACTCTGCACATTATTAGCTGGATAAATGTGGACCCATCAGAGCAGATTCTTTCATCACTACTCCAACCTCATTAACTTTTGAAGTACCAAATAATTGATTCATTTAGGAAGATCCAGTGCATTTACTACTGCTGGTCAAGTTAAATACTAATTGATAATAAGATGCTTTAGATATCTTAATTAAATAATGCTACTTATTTTATTGGCACAGACTATTTCACTGTGATGCGAGGAAAATCAATGAAATGTCTTGGCCTCAATACGGAGAGTACTTCATGTCTAGGAAGGCTGCAACACTTTGTGGCTAGGCAGGGCTCAATGTGCTACAGAGAAATATTTGTATATTGCATGATGTAACATTTTAGGAGCTATTCATCTGTTGTATTGCTACATAAAGCAGGCAAGTAAAATATTACTGACTGTTGGAATCACTGGTAAGACAACAATTCTGTCTTTGGAAGAAAAATTTATCTTTACCTTGCACTGCTTTCATTGAAGGCTGGTAAGAAAATTCTTCCTAATGATACATTAAAAACTAAAAAATGATTTCTGAAGGACTGTTTTTGGAGAACTTAATAAAGCCTGAAAAATCCTAGCTGATTTTTTATCAGGAATTTTATTTTATATTATTGAGAATGTGAAGTGTGTTGAAAATACTTGAAATTTTATGCAAATCAAAATTATTGCTAAAAATCATCAGTAATATTGCATGTGTATGTGTTGGGGGAAGAGAGAGAGAAAAAGAGAGAGAAAGACAAGTTATATGCACATGTATTAAGGTATTTTAAATTAGCTTGTCATTTTAAGATTGTGTTTCCTGAATAAAACAAAAAGTTAAGATCAATAAATAAAAACCAAGCAAAATCAAAGTTTTATTTTGTGGCCATCTATGTTCTCAGAAATGAAACCAAATTACTTCAACATTAAATAGTAATCATGGTGACACATTCAATGATCAGTACGCGTTTTAGGAAGAGCTCCCTTCCACCGTCTCTTATCCCAAACACTAGTCACCTGTGCTGGGAGATGTTTGCAGAAGGGATTTTGCCAAATTTTTTTTTGCAGTATGATATACAGATGACTTTTCTTGAATGAATGGAAAGAAAAAGAATAAAAACAGAATTATGGTATGTTTCCCAGAGAAACTCTTCACTTTTTTCAGCAGATCACTATGTCAAAACATTGATTGGACAGGAAAACTGACCATGAGCAGCCTCAGAAAAGCAAAAAGAAAATGAACTAGTGCTAGGACCTGCGGCTTCTCTTACACATCATTAAAACATTATTACCTTGATGTGTCTGAGGTTAACGCTAACCATGGCTTTGCATTAACTATTCATTCTTTGGGACCTAGTCATATAATAAAGAGATTTTCAGTTCTTTTATGAAAATATTTGACATAAGGATTTGTTATTTCGGTTAGTGTTCTTCATTGTCAAAGAGCCCTTTCTCAATTACTTGATTTGTTCTCTAATACCCAACTATTATTATTCTGATATGTCTATAATTTCTTCAGAATAACTGATTGTCCATTTTTTAGGGAAGATAAATATGGGAGATGTAATAATAATGATGAAACTTGCAAATTAAAGATGAAAATACAAAGAAGAAAAAGTAGTTTATTGAGTTACGTTATACGCTAGACACCCTTTTGGGTGCCTTGTGCACCGTCATGTATTTAAGGTTCTTGTGAAAGAATTCTGCAAGGTAGGTTTTATTTTCATTCACATTTTATATAGAAGAGAACTGAGGAACTGAGATATTAAGTAATGTGCCCAAGGTCACACAGTGGTCCCCAAACTGCAGGCTTTCTCAGCTGAGTTATACCCACATGAGCTAGGCCTGCTTCCTGTCCTCTATGAGTACAATTTGCCCCACTGTGTCTACAGTATAGCTTCTGGAAAGATCAAATGTAACTTTATTTCTTCTGAAAATTATTATAAAGGACTAAGATATAGTGCATCATGCAGTCTCAAACCATACAGCCTAACCTGGAATGAGCTTGAAGTTTTATATTGTCTTGTCTTTATTTATCAACCTTTAATGCCAGATCACCTTTCTTAAACCCTGGATTCACAATAAGGCCTTCTTTTGTGTCTGCTGCCAATACTCCACATAAGGCCACATCTAGTCCATCTCCTTCAGTGCTGAGCCAAAGTCATCAAGGTCACTCCATTTAGCCTGTTTTTCTTGGCACCTCATTCTATCATCTCAGATCTCTAAATTTTATCAGTAGTCTTGCATCAAATGTCGTCTATGAAACGGCAGTGGCAGCATTACCCAGGAGCTTCTTAGAAATGTAGATTTTAGTCCCAATGAGACATACAATTTCTATACGTGTCCTGTTTGAGAAGCACCACTCTCGGATGTAGTCTGCCCTTTGATGAATAGAGCGTTAGTCTCTAGAGCGTTGGTTTTAAACTCTTGTAGACATTAGAATCACTCAGAGATTAAAATAAATACTTCTAGATCCCACTTGTGGAATATCTGATTTAGTAGGACTGGAGAAAGGGGACGAAAAATTTATATTTCTACCAAGTTCCGAGAGGCTGTTGCTGCTGCTGACCTGAGTCATACTTTGATACCAAGTGCTCTAACTCTTCCTGGATTCTTTCCTCTTCTGTATTCAAAACTTCTCTAGAAAGTCGTGAGTTCCCTCTATGTTGTGTGAGGAAGAACATTCCTCCTTAGTGATTCAGACACGGCGTTGATCTGTGAAGCTGCTGTCTGAGCAGAAATCGTAGGCTGATGAGAGGCAGCAGGCACAGAGCGGGGAAGGGGGGATGGATGTCTGAGATCCCTGCCATGACTCGGACATCGAAGCCATAGTTTCTTCTCTTCTGGTGGTTCCATGGGGTAATTTTAGGTCCATATCTAACTGAAGTGTTCGCAATTACAAAGAAGGTGGGACAAAATATATTTTGAAGAGTACTATAGGAACTTTTAAACTAGCGATAAATGTAATAAAGATAGAAATTGAATTAAGAAATTTATAGACTTACATGAGGATCATGGTCTAAAAGGAGAATTGGGATTGAAAAGAAAGAACAACTAGAGAACAACAAATTAATTTTCTGGGTCTTTACTGGAAAAAGTTCAGGGGGATTTCACCCCCAAATTATTTTAGAAATTGATATTTAAAATTTTTTGAATTGTATAAACATAAAATTGTGGGTCATTCTATACCAAATCACCAAAAATATAAGTAATTTATCTGTTTATCACTGACATATATGATTGGAAAAAGTTATGGTGTTCAAATGTGAAATATTTCCCAGAACATTCAAGCTTTTATGCAAGATAGCAAGTGACTTTCCGGTGTAATGATCATTTAGAACAGAGCTCCAAAGGAATACCAAAAACTGCCAGTTATTAAATACTAATGCTCTCTTTCATTTTGCAGATGTTGTGAGAATTTAAAATAAAGAATTAGAGCATTGGATAATACATATATATAAAATACAAAAGCTAACAAGGTTTCTTAAGAGAACTAGGTGCTTATTTGCAGTAATATGAGGAAAATGAAAACCAGTATTTTTGTAATTAATTTAGATTTTCTGAGATTTTTCTATATCAAACACTATTAAAATGCACTGAGTCACCCAGAAAAGAGAGCCATGGTTTTACAGAGACTTTGACAGGAATTACTGGGTAATGATAGATAAACTTATTTCTGTAGTCTTCTTTTATAGATTTATAAATAATTTGGAAGGCATAGTCCATAGTCAAACCTGCAAGCCTATAAATGGTGTAAACTATTTATTGCAATGTAATTCTAAGATAAAGGAGATTAACTGCAGAAATCTCTTCAGGTATGAGAGGGCATACAAGTGGCAAATGAGTTTCTATATAACAAAATACAGAGAGAAAGTTTCATTAAAAAGATAATCCAGATATTACTTGTAAAATGTGAAACTCAGAGATAGCAATAATTCAAAGAAAGGACTTAGCAACCATTATAAAACCTTTTCTGAAGACATTGGTTTTCTGGGCTATCTCAGAAAAAAATATTCAACAGCTGGTTGTTCTTAAAAGAAAATGAAAGAATAAAAAAATTGTCTGGATGTTACAATCATAAACAAGGACAATGGAAATGAAGCCCATGGATGAAACCTGAGACCATTAAGAGTGTGACAGAACAGATTAATTAGATCAGAACTCAAAAATAAAATTTTTTAACCTGTGAAAATGAAACACTAGAATACTAAAATGAGAAATGAAATTCTATGATATGTGAAATCAGTAAACATATAAGATGGCAAATATAGTCCTGGCTGGTGTGACTCAGTGGATTGAGTGTCTGCTTGCTAACTAAAGGGTCACCAGTTCAATTCCCAGTCAGGGCACATTCCTGGGTTGTTGGCCAGGTCCCCAGTGTGGGGCATGTGAGAGGCAACCACACATGGGTGTTTCTCTCCCTCTCTTTTGTCTTCCCTTCCTCTCTCTCCAAAAATGAATAAATAAAATAAAATCTTTTTAAAAAAAGATAACAATATGAGCCATTTCACACAATGGAGAAATAAATTAATATAGTATTTTGAGTTAGAACTAGCTAAGAAAAAGTAAAAGCATTCTGAATGGTTTTTTCCCCCAAGATTTTATTTATTTATTTATTTTTAGAAAGAGGGGAAGAGAGACAGAAAGAGAGGGAGAAAAACATTAATGTGTGGTTGCCTCTCACGTGCTCCCCACTGGGGACCTGGCCCAAAACCTAGAAATGTGTGTCTTGACTAGGAATCAAATCAGCGACTTTTTGGTTCACAGGCTGGTATGCAATCGACTGAGCCATGCCAGCCCAGGACCATTCTGAAAGGTTTTGATACCACCATAGGTAGTGGTCACACAATAACTTTCTAAGAAAAAAATGAAGAGGGATGGATTGGCTGTGAGAGCAGTTCCTCATTCTGTGGAGTGAGGGCAGCCATGAATGACCACCATAGTCTCCTGAGGACTCACTTACAGACAAAGTATTAGATTGGATGTACCATGATATTTTCTTATGTCACCGTTCTTCCTGTTCTCTAATAGTACCTCTCTTCTCTGATAAATTAAAGAAAGATATTCTCTGCTTATGTGCCTCCATCCTCCTCTCCTGTCCTTTGTGCCTGTCTTCTATCTGGCGTCTCCGCTTTCCTACTGCCCACCCTCCCTCTCTGTTGCCCTCCTCCTACACTCATACTGTATTTTATGTTGTGCAGCGCTGTGCTCTAGGGCTCTTTTGTCAGTTGGTCTCTCATTTCTACTCCACATAACTGCTTCCCTCTCCAGTGTTCTAGCCCTACTGCATCCTATTGTTCTCTGTTTTTTTCTCAACTCTTGCAATTTCATGTCTGGGAATTCTCAGGAGGAGAAAAGTTGGGCAAGAAAATGGGACTACAGAAAAAGCTTTAAGGTGAGTAAAAAGCTTTGAAAACGTATGCAGTATCTGTTGTGTCTCTGACATGGAACCATAGAGACACACAGTACAGTGGTATTATATCTCCATTTCCCCCACCCCGCACTGCTCCAAGTTGGTAGGTAGCCAAGGGCTTGGCCATGCCTCTTTGAATTTAGCAGACTAGAAAAACATTGAATCAAACAGGAATATTCACAATGATCTGAAAAAGTTATTAGAACACTCCTCCCTTTCTAATTACATGTCTCTGAGACTGAGTTTTCTTCATATATTTGCAGTGTATGCAACCATTCTTCAATATGTGCAACCACATACTGCAATAGATTGAATGCAGAAACATACGTGAATCCAGCTCTTTTTCTATTAACCCAGACATTAAGGGGGTAAGCCAAAATGTAAAATAATGCTGCTCTTCTCATTTCTTTTTGTTTTGGAAAATATGATTTTTATGAAAATGTTATTTTTATTAAAATATAATGGATTTATTGAGATAATTTTAAAATAAGTGAATAAAGAATAAAAAGTTTTAAATTTCTTAGTTTTAATTTATAGCATAGTAAATGCTAGCATAGCATAGTAAGTAATAGTAAATAATGATAGCTATAGCCTACAAAAATAACAGGACTTTGAGACCCTTGATAATTTTAAACACTATAATTTCTTCATAAATTATATTTTATATTTCAATGCTATCTAATAAAAACAATAGTTTTTAAGTATGCTTTAATACAGTAAGCCATTTTCTTAACTGAGCAATACTTTACATTTCTCAGCAGTGAACATCGGCTACTGAACATCCTAGTCCATGATTTTCAATGAAGAATTTTGAGAAGGCCAATTTTTCCCCCCAAGAATTTTGATGATAAAAAAAACAAAAGCCCTCTTGAGGTAAATCTGACAAAATCTGGGCAAACTTTAACACAAATGTTCGGGTTTACAAGTAACTAAAGGAAACCTCTAGTGTCTTGCAGGAGAAATGGAAAACCATATTTACTGTCAATTTGGCGATGTGATCAGGCACTGTCAATTTGGCAGTCTCAGGGCTCTGCTAGGCTGAGTCACCAAGAGGCATGGCCTTTAAAGGCACATGGAGTCCTAGGCGCCCATGAGTTGATAAGTTGGAATGAAGATGACCCATACAGCTACACCCCTGAAAGACAGCATCCATTATGAAAGTGTGAATTTCAGCACAACCTCACCACTTGAAAATGGATAGGGCAAAGGAGCTCTGTGTCATTCTTGGCTCAGGATGGGAGGGAAAAAACTCCCATAAAACATTGCGTCCATAGGCCTGCTTTGATAATATCTGTTCAGGATTTTAATTCACATGGTTTTCATGGTTGGAAAAATTAACATAAAAAGTGTTCCCAAAGCAGTAATGTTTCTAAGCTTGGAAGATGCAAACCCAAAGCTTCTCTGTAAAGATAAAACACCAAGCTATCTTTCCAGGATTCTAACAGTAAAGTCAGTTGAACATAATTTCCCAAGTTCACAATTATAAAACATGAGAGGGAAAAATCCAAAATGAGCAAAAAAGTCAATAAAAAGCAAGTTATGGAAATAAACTCCTAAAATATGCAGAAGAAAGACTTGTTAGATACAAGTCATATAATAATGTTCAAAATTACAGAAGATAAAAGAAGAAATCGAACATATAGGAAATAAATAAGACATTAACCAGAAAGATCAGAGGTTTGGAATAAAAAACAGAAATGAGAGAAATGAAAAATATAATGAGTGATAAAAAACCTTGGAGACAAGGATTAGGTTAAAAAAAAAACACAGATTGAATAGAACCTAATGAATGACATGTATATCTGGAGAAATTATTCAAAATGCAACAAATGAAGAGAAAGAAATAGGAAACAGAAAAATGGAAGAACCAACATATATCTAATTAGGCATTACAGAAGGAGAGAAAATAAGAGTGGAAAAAGGCATTATTCATTCATAGCAAGATCAACCAGGCAGAGGGAAGGCACAAATAAAAGATATACTTTAAAAAGAGATAAACTATACATATAGGAGATTTAATAATATATTATGTCGATGCATTGCAAATTTATACAAAATGGACAAATTGCTATAAAAATGTGTTACTACAGTTGTCTCAAGAAAACATAGATCTGTAGGAGAACAGACAATTACTATTATAACTAAAGTAATTGAAAAATGGTTAAAAGTCTACAAATAAAACACTAGGTCACATTGAAGCAGGAGACAGCATAGGAAGAACTCTGAGACTGTGCTGCTGTTACTGGCCAGCATCTAGCATCCTGGTTGCCAGGAAATGCCTTTTAGCACTTAGGTAGGATGGATAGCAAGCCAAGGCAGGGAGGAGGAGGGAGACATGTCTCACTCACTAACTCGGCAGTACTGAGCCTGGTCCAATAATATTGCCAGGTGCTCCAACGTCACAGGAAACACTATGTTAGCACGGGAGGAGGGCAGTCCTTGAATTCTGTGGATCCATGCTTTCCACTATGTGGGAAAGAAAGCCTTTGAAACTGTGCTTTCATCCCAAGACCTGAGGGGTGGGAGAGGGTCCACAGTGGCTAAGGAAGAAGCCCATAAAACAACTTTGGTTAACTGTCTGCCTCTGGTCACTATCTGTTTTATGAGGGAGTCCCTGGTGCTTAAAGAAAGAGCCCATAAATAACTCTGGGTAATTGCCCCAACTTTAACTGCCTGCCTCCTGTCACATATCTGTTTTACAAGATGAACAAATGGTGTCTGGAGGATGATAAAGATTTGGCCTAACAAACCCCCATACATACTTAGGTTTTGGTAGTCATGTCCCTCCAAGAAAACTAGCACCACCTTTACCTTTCAATCAATACGTAATTTCTTCACCCTCCCTGACAACTATGTAAATCCTCAGAACAAAGGACTCAGGACTTTCTGCTCTTGGCCCTCTGGTTGGCTACCTGGCCTCTGGCCACCTGAGTGTGCTTGCCACACCTTACTTTCACCCAACTGCTTTGCCCTGAACCAATGCCTTTCACCCCACCCCCACCTTAGCTAGGCCCATTCTCTTCCATGGGAATAGATCACCAATAAATCCTTATTGTACACTAATAGATTTGCTGGTCTGTAATTCTTTACATACGCCTGTAAGAAGAGCCAGGTCTTTCTCGTTAACCACGTGATTTTACAGGTAATCTTTATCCTATGCATTCTGCTCCATATATTAAAAATTAAAATAAAGAGTGCCAATTAATTTTATGTGACTATGATAATCTAGAAAGAATAAATAAATAAAAGTAAAATTTAGCTCATGTATAACATACAAATATATATATTCTTTTTTTTAATTAGCCAATTAAATCCAGAAGTAATATATTAATGTACACACACATATTTGTATATATATCATGACAAATCTTGATTTATGCCTGGAATACAAATTTTTCACATTATGTGATTCATATAACCCATCCATATAACAGTTCTCTATAATAGTTTTAGGATAAAATCATGTAAATATCACAATAGATAAAGATCAAACATTTAATAAAATTCATACTCTATCTATGATAATAAATAAAGCCTAGCAAACTAAAAATAGGGTATTTTATAACTTCAAAAACAGCAGCCATCACATTTTGCAGCATACATGATATTAAATGGTGAAACTTAAATTTTTTTAAAAAATCAGAAACAAGCAAGGATATCTGATTTTAGTAATATTTTTATATGTTTTCCAGAGGTTCTAGCCATATTACATAAAACAAAATTAAAAACTAAAGCATCTAAATTAAAAAGAGAAATTATAATTGTTTTCAGACATTATGTGTTCTACTCTACAAATGTGAAAATGTACATTAAAAATTACTAAGATAACAAGAAAGTTAGCAACATTGATGTAAGCCCAACATAAATATTTAACTGAAATTTCCTAATAGTGACAGTGTTGCTTGCATTGGACTAAACTTTCTGCTGCTAACGATAAATTCTGGAGGGAAAGAAATTAACTACTTTCTGAAACTGAATGAACAATGGAAAAATTTGGAGCAATTTCACATTTTAAAAGAAGGAATCTGCCCTGGGGCAAATGAACATTGAAACAGTTTCTGCCTGAGGGGATGTCTTGCTGACCTCCACGCAACACCTAGAACAAGACCGGAAACCAGGCTCTCACTGCTCTCCCTCCACCTCTCCCTGAAGGACCTATTGTCACTCAGGCTGCGACCTACTTAGCTGCCCTGAAGTCGCAGCTCTACGATGGGTTTAAGAAAAGTTATGATTCTCTAGTTTATCCAGAATTTTCTTGTTCTTAGGGTAAAAGCATCACTCCAGCTGCTGGCAAACTAGGAGGAAGCATAACTGCTTTCTGCCCGCCCCCGCCCCCCAACCCCACTCTTTAGCAAAGCTGTGTCCCAGGTACCAGGAGGGCAATTCTCTGCTCAGCTTCCTCTTCAGGACAGATTTCAAGTATTAGCAGAAAGATGACCCAGAAAGGTTTTCTTTTTAAAGATATATTTTAGGTGAGATTCATTCATGTTCATTGCTATTGTAACAGAACCACTCTGGGTTCTATTTCTCTGGGTTCTATTCCTCTGGGTTCTATGGCTCACCGCCAATAAGAACTTGTGACTCCCAGAGTCTTATGAAAAGAAAGGGAACCATTTATTCAAAAGTTATACATACATATTTAGAATAATTGCCATATTTAGAATAATGGCAGAATTCTACCATTAAATCCCATGCCCCTTAGAAACAAAAAAACCACAAACACACAGTCTACCCCTTGCCAAACCAGGCCAGTCAGAGGTACTGCCTCTCAGGAAAAGAAATAGGAGTCTGCAGCTTAGCTGGGCAGGTTCCCGTCTGTATTCTAGCTTCTTGCAGTCGTCTGTGTTTGGCTGGGCTCCTGCTCTTAATCCAATACCACATCCTCATGGTGGGCTCGTGGGGGTCCTGCACCCTTTCAAACCTCATGGCCAAGACCCCACAAGGCCGCTACATGCTGCTTTTCTGCTCCTTTCTAAGTAAGCTGCGTGGTCAAGAGAGCAACAGCCAGACAGCCAGGGAGAGAGAGACCCTCATGGCTCTCCTACTCTCCTTCCCACATGGTCCAGAGCTCTAGCCTGGCTGCCATACTTCCTTTTAAATCCTGGGCAGGTCGTCCTCTGTAACCCCAATTCCGACTCCTCCCACTCTGGGTAACCCATAACGGTTGCCTGGTCTCCTTTGCCTTTCTTGGCTGTCCTTGTTAGTCTGGGCAGGGGTGGCCCTGTGACACAAGAACCACCTCCAAGCCGCTCTCACAGGCCCAGCAACCAAGGGAAAGCATCTGGCTGCCTCGCGGGTTAGAGTCACATCCATTTCCCTAGCTTCCAGCGCAGGAGTCATGGCCACTTAACATTATTGCTAAAACACTGGTCGAGTCTCAGAGGCTCTGCTCTGCTTCCCCTTCCCCCAGCCAGGTTGTGGAGGCTTTGGGATTTTTTTTCTTTCCTTTTTCTATATTCCCAAGGGGGTGGAGTGGCTTCTCTGGTTTAGGGGACCCCTAGCCCAAGCACACCAAGTTCTAGACCTGGTTCCACACCTGTTACATTGTGAAGTATTCTGCTGTATGAATTTGTCAAGTTTTGCCCATTCTGTGTTTAGTAGACATTTGGGTTGTTTCCATTGGCTAATACAAAATAAAGCAGTCAAGAATATTTTTGAACATGTCTTAGAATTTGCCTGAGTATGAAACCAGATGTGAAATTGTTGGTCATTGGGGATAGGTACATTTAAGTTTAGTAGGTAATGCTAAATAGTTGTCCAAAGTCCTTATACCAATTTTTTTTCAACTAGGTGTGACAGACCCACCTACGTTACATCTCTCCATGGCAAAGTTTTGTGATAATTTATAATTTTGAATCATTCTGGTATATATAGAGGCATCTCATAATTATAATTTGAATTTCCTTGATGATTAATGTGGTAGAGAACTTTTTCATATGTGCTTTAGCACTTGATTATTTAAAATTTTTTAAGTACCAGTTAACATCTTTCACCCATTTTTTATTTGTTTCTATTGGCTTTTTATATTTTTCTTACTAGTCATATTTGTAGCAAATATCATTTTGTACTCTTGATGCTACTCTCTTAAACGGTATCTATCAATGAACAGCATTTTAATGTAGTGCTACTTATCAATATTTGTTATGTCCTATTTTAAAAATGTCCTCAAGATATTCTCCCTTTCAAGATGCCTTCACTATATGTGGCCTTTCACATATCTGTGTTAAATATTAGACTCAGCTTGTTAAGTTACATTTTAAAATATCCCTGCATATTTTTATTGGCTGATTTTTAAGAACTTTTTTTATATTTTGAGGAAGTTTATGATGTATCTACATGTGCTACTCTTTATATTTATCTTGTGTTGTGTCTATTGTGCTTAAATATGTAGCTGTAGATTACTTAGATCAATTTCATAATTTCTTTCTGCCATTATTCTCTTCAAATAATTATTCTTTCCCAATATTTTGTCTTTTCTTTCTGGAACATCAATTGCATGTATATCATAACTTGTCATAATATATTCATATGTACTTATCTGTGTTTTTCCATATTTTTTCTCTTGTGCTTCAAGTCACTAATCCTTTCATCTGTACAATCAGCTTTAAATTCATCTCCTAAGTTCTAAAGTTTAACTTTTGAGTATTTTTATTATAAAATTTCCTTTATATTTCTTTTTATGCATTTTATTTTTCCTGGTAAAATTCTTTACCTTTTCTTTCCCTAAATATCTTAATCACAGTTATTTTAAAGGCCCTAGCTATAAACTCCAGTATATGTATTTCCTATGAGTTTGTTTCTCTACTGGTTTCTGATCATTGGAATGTATTTCTTGGTATACATTTATCCTTATCCACTATTTTTATAGAATATGTATACACTAATTGTATTGAATGCAGGATATTTTATATGAAGATTTCTAGATATAATTTAATGAGCAGAATGATGCTATCTTTTTCTATAAAAGATTTACTTTTGCTTCTATCAGTAAAAGAATGGGGACAGATTACCTTTATACAGTCTAGGTTTAAATTGATGTGAAGCTATTTTATTACAGGTTACCTGTCACTCATAAAGTGTACCCTTCATTCATCCCATTGGAAGCCAAGGTTCTTTACCAAGGCCCCTTCTCCTTGGAGAACTCTAGTCTCTAACATTCTTGCCCCTCCCTCTCCACTCCATCTCTATGAGACTGCCAAAAGCTCTGCTTTGTTTCTTTGCCTTGGTTCCTTTCCACCTGGTTTACCCTCCACCTGCTTCTGTTGGATACATCCTCTTGGCATCTGGATAGATACTTAGGATTTGCCAAATGCTTTGAGGCAAAAAGCTATATCCAATATTGGGCTCACTTTAGTTCCGTTCTTCTATCTCAGATCTTAGTCTATTAGTTTCTCACAACTTAATGAGCTATTCAATTGCTTCCATTTTTTAAGTTTTTTTTGTCTGAGAAATTTATTATAGCAATAAAAACTTACAAATTGTAGGAGAAACTAGGGAAGGAAGATTACAAAGGGAGAAACTGGAGAATCAAAGACAAGTCACTAACTAGGTCTCCTGAATCCAGGCGGTTTGAGCTGCTGGAATGGGAACACTAAAGCATGTTGGTGGAGAGGCCTATGGAAGGATGTTCCTTCTGGATCTGATGGGGTGCTTAGGATCGTGACTGTTCATCAAGGTCAGCCATAATGAAGAGCTAAACACAGTGGAGAAAAGAAAGTCCACAGTGGAAACCATGAACATTTCTGCATCTGTTTCTCACCAAATCTAATTATGATAACCTTCAAAGCAAAATAGCAGCTGCTCCACTTCTACCATCCAAATGCCTTACAATTTTTCTTTGGTCAACTCTAATTGGAGCCATACAGAGAAGGGGATTATGGGAAACATAGGTCTAGCCTAGCCAAGATGACTCAGTACAATGTCAGAAAAGTAACAGTTTACCCAAAAGGAAACTAAATGGCCAGTAAACATACTACTAAAAGATGCTAAACTTCACACTTACTAAGAAAGATGCCATTTGAAAACACATTAAGATACTCTTCACATGCATCTTATTATGTAAACTTTAAAGTGTTAATGAAGATTATATATGTTTAGCAGAGTGTAAATTGATTCAGACACACGAACAAGCAATTTGGAATACTCAATAAAATTGAAGATATGCATACCTTTTAACCCAGTCATTATTCTACTAGATACACACCCTTCACACACGTATACAGAGAAGCTTATCAAAATTCTCATGGCAGCTTTGGTTTTAATAGCAAAAAAAAAAAAGGCAGAAGAAAATGAAATATATTTTAGTGGGACTATAAACATCTATTTATACAACAAAAACTATACAGTAGTTAAAATTAAAAAGCTAAACCTAAATGTATTTCTATAATTTTAAAAATATATAAAATAATACTGCATACATTTATGAAATACTGAGTTTGTTATTGTTATTATTACATTTAATAGAAATATAAAATATTCAAAAGAATGGTACAAGAATCAAGGAATGCAGTAAGGGAGAGTTCATAGGAAATTTCAATTGTATTTGTAATAATTTATTTCCTATTAGTGTTGGCTGCATAAGTGCTTGGTTTGTTTTTCTCAATGCTTTTTTATCTCTCTAAATTTATTTCTTAATTGCTGAAAAAAGAAAATTGATCTTGGCAAGTACATTTTATTCCACCTGCCCATGGAAATGATTATTCTCACCTACTTCATAAGCAAGAACATCTTCCAAGCTTAAATTCTTTTTACAACTTATTCAAAGATTTTTCTCTTTGTTTACATAATATTAACTGTAGTTGTTAAATTTTTTAAGGCATTGTTAAGGCTCAGCTCTGTTTTTTAATTGGATGATACTGCCTCTGTGATATTTACATTATTAAATTAATTTGGTTATATTTGATATTCAATACATTTTCCTATATTGAAGTGGTGTCTTATTGTAAAAATGATTTAAATTTTTAAAAAGAGGCACTTAGAAAGACTTAGAAGATTTATACCGTTAAAAAGTTCAGGATATCTGCTCACTGAAATTCTGGCTGGTGTCTGTGGAGGCAGAGCAACCACGCAGGGCTGCTCCACTGAGAGAATGTGTTGGATGAGGCTCCGTGACACAGCAGGAGGAAAAACGGGGGTGGGGCTATGGGGGTAGGAGGAGGAGAGATTTCCAGGCTCTGCAAACTGACAGAATGGAAGGGAAGAAACAAAGGAGCAAGCAAATGGTAGAATGTTGTGGATTGTGTTAAATGGTCCTCTCTCACAGCTCCTTAAATATTCAGTAAATTCATTAAATCGCAAAATGCTGACAGAGTTTAACTTGGAAGAATAGTGAAGGAGGGGATACTCACATCAGGCTTTGACATGGCAGAGAACTAGAATAGCACTAATGGACAGGAGCTCAGAGGCCTAAGGAAACACACATTTCAGACCAAGTTTGAACTGCTACTAGATATACACGTAGAAACTAGGCCATGTTTATTCAAATTCCCAAGGGATAGAAGGCACTGCTGTTAACATCTCTATTGTAATAAAATATATTTAAAACACAGTGATCTGTTTTCATTCCCTTTAATACAGTTTATAAATGAAATTGAAATGCAGTGTTTCTTTTCAGAAGACTCTCTTCAAAGCAACCCAATTCAAATAATACTTTTAATTGCATTTATTTTGCATAGGTCTTCACCAAAAAATATGGTAATATTTTCTTAGAGAAAAATATGGAGTAAAGACAAATTCAAATACCAATTTTATTTTTACATCTAGCTCTGTACAGAGAATGACTTGATGTCTTTTGGTAGACAGACATATGATTTTGCCTCTCCTTTTAGGAAATAGTAATACATGATTCCTAATCACAACAACAATTTGTAAATAAAGTATGTAATACTTTTGAAGAATTTTAATTAAACATTTTCTTACTTTTTGAATTTATAAAATTTCAACATTAAGGATGTATGATGATGATAATTTTATTGAAACAATTTTTTTGCCTTCTTACATTTTATTTCTTGTGAACTATTTAATCAGTAAATATAATTCTACTTTATTTTAAATCTAAGTATTTGTATTAGAAAAACAACTATAATAAAGTTACAGGATAAGCACCTTTCTTTTGTGTGAAATGGTAATAACTATACTATACTAAAATATGATTTTCTTATATTAAGTAGCACAATTTCAGTGACTTGTTTTTATACATAATATTTGTTCCTTTTTAATTCTTTACTAGGGTGACAACTATTACAATATATATTACACCATTGGTGGTTTTCAGTGAGAGAAGATGAAAAGTTGACCATTAAAGTTTCTTGGTTTTAATGACTCCCTTGCTAAGCAATAAAAGTATTTATCTTGTATCAGAAGTTTTATGGAAGGTAAAAAGCTAGAGCAAATTTCCTTATATTATTTGTTACAGTATGGTAGGCTCTGGAGTCAGAACTTTGTGACTCAAAAGCACAACTCGGCAGTTTTGTAACCTCAGATAAGCCGCTTCACTTCGCTGTGCCTCAGTGTCTTTTTACCCAGCAGAAGAGTGTAACAGCACTTCTTTTATAAACTATTTTGATGATGAAATGAGACAAGGTATATAAAACTGACAACGCAAGGCCAGACATGAATGTTAGAACTCAATAGTTTCTACCTCTTATTATTGTTCTTAAATGATGTAGGCTAAAAATGGCCATCACAGATAAAGGTGTAAATAAAAACACATATGCAATAAATATATATACATACACATATATACATCTCACTGTGCTAAGGCAGCAACCTGCACCCATAAAACAGCACTGGGCAAGGTCTAGGCTGACTGGCTGGCCAGCTGTTTTGTGACTGGTAGAGTCAGCCTCTCCACATCTCACTCTCCCCGTTTGTAAGATGAGAGTTTAGACAAGAGGATTTCTATGGTTCTAATCTAGTTCTAACGGTCATTGATTCAATATTTTTTCTAGAATACATCTGAAGTATCAAATAGAAATATGCAGATTTATAGATTAAAGTAAAGTAATTCTCAAAAGAGAAAAAAAAAACTGAAAGGAGAGTTTCTCCTGCCAAATTCACTCAGCAATAAGAACACAACAAGAGAGTCTAACATACACGTGACAGAGAACTACAGTAGCACACGCAAAAACCAGTTCTAATGCGCTGAATGTTTGTGCCCTCTAAAATTCCTATGTTGACATTCTAATCACCAATGTGATGATATTAGGAGGTGGGGTCTTTGGGAAATAAATAGGTCATGAGGATGGAGCCCTTATGAATGAGATGAGAGTCCTTGTAAGAAGCAACAGGAGAGTTTGCTCTCTCTGCTCTGCTCTCGGCCATGTGAGAACACAAGGAGAAGACAGTCGTCTGCAACCAGGAAGAAGCTCTCACTAGGCACCACCTCTGCTGGTCCCTTGATCTGGGACTTTCCAGGTCCCAGACTGTCAGAAGTAAATGTTTGCTGTTACCCAGTCTGCAGTCTTCTGTTACAGCAGCCCAAACTGACTAAGATTAGAGTGAGTTTTTCCAGTCTATTTATCTTTTTATTTACTCATTTATGTGACATTAATGAACATGTACTATATGCCAGGCCTTGTAGGAGATACTAAAAATACAGAAACAAATAGCTGCCCTTTGGATTAATATATTTAGTGGGCAGACATACAATTACAATCATTTTGACACAAAATTATATCATAGTGGGATACAGGCCACTTATACACCTCTCCATGAGGTGCTAAGGGGAAAAGGCACTCATCTGAAGACGGTGAACTCTATTTTCATGTTGAATCTTTTGTATATTGTCTGTTTCTCCATTTCTCTCTTTTGTAAAATAGGAATAATTTTAGTTTTTGCCTTACAGAATATTGTGAGGATTTCGTAATATAGGTAAAGTGATCAGTAATTGCCTTAAAAATATTAGACACCTTTTTTTAGTTCAGAAAGGGAACGATATATTTTAGTGATTACAAGCTTGGTCTTTGGAGTTAAACAGTTCAGTTTTTAGTATCAGCTTTGTCGTTTACCATGTGTGTTTCCTCAGGATATTATCTTTTAAGTACGTCCTTGTTTTTAAGGCAGAAATTATGACCGTCCTTTGGTTTGTTGAGATAATGAAAATTTTGAATGCATGTAAAGTACTTATTAAAGCACCAGGGTATTTTAAATTAAAGGGTTAAAGTTACCACAGAATATGCCCTCGTAGGCAATGTGTGCACATATGTATCAAATTACAGAGCATCTTAGGTCAAGTGTCTTAGAGGTAGGGCCTAAGACACGCACTCTTGCTCCAGTGATTTATTATGACAGTGCCTTCAGGGGAGGGAAAGAAGATAGGGTAGGGAAGGAAATAAGCTAACCAAGAATGTAGTCTCAGCTGGACACTTGCTTCAGTCTGATCCCTGGGGGAAATTTGAAGCACAAATTGCACCACAGAGTTAGGCTCCCATTGTGGCAAGTGGACCAGTCATTATAGTGCTGTGTCAGTCTGTCATTAATCGACTTCTTAAAGAAAGGACGAGGGGAAGAGCCCCTTAAAAAAGTAGCTTCTTATTGGCCAAGAGCAATTCTTTGAAAAGAAGTAACAGTAAATTATTATTAGTCAACAATACAGTAACAGAGCGATGGGTACAGATGGGTAAAGGCAACCTCAGTGGACACCAACAGCACACATCACACAGAGACACAGGTAAAAAGCCTAGATGTACTATTGTTAATGAAACTGGCTGTTTAATAGCTTAGCTTCCCAGGAGTGAAGGAGAATAGGGTTTTAAAAGTTTTTCTTGATTTATAAAAGTAGTATGCACGATGTTTTCTATTAGACCCTAGAGGCCTTTCCTTCTCTGTATTGGACTGTATTTCCTGGAAGCAGGAATGTATCAACTGCATCAGATGTGCTTTTGACTTTTAGCGTCTGACTGAGTCAGGCCAATGGGATCATAGACAGAAGAATAAAATGCAAGACGAACTCCACTCCTGTAGGGTTTACATGAACTGCCTGCATCCCTGCTCTGAAGATCACAGTACTTTTGGACAGCCCATTCTGTCAGAGTTTGGTAAATACTTTCTCTCTTGTCATTTTAGGGGGAGGAGTGGTAGCAATGCTTCACAGGTACTAGCTTTATGATGGAAGACACATCCTGCCTAAAACATCGTAAAGAGTTTTCTTATTAAGATTTCTTCCTAGAACTCAGAAGTTTGTTGTTTGTTTCCTGAAGTGACCCTCACTACTGTAGGTGGTGTATCATTTCATCACAAAAATGGATAATATTCCTGACACTAAATTCTAGACACAATTTATTGCATGAATAGGTTCTCACTTAAAATACAATGAATATGATGGACTGAAAATGTGAAGTATTCTTCATAGGGTTATTTGTTCTGGCAACATTTCATGAAGCCTGAGGAACTAATATTGAATTCACTGAAGTTAACTACTATAGAAGTTTAAAATAATACATTCTGGGAAGTTAACACAATCATAGTAGGCTTATTATCTTAGGTCTATGTGGCAATGAGTATCATCTTAAAGATTTTGGCCTTCAGGTCAAACAAAGCCAGAGTCAAAATTCCAAGTCAGTTAATACTTCCTCAAAAGCATTCATTGTTATAAAAAATTTAAAACATCTAGTATTTTTAATCCAAAGAAATATGTACAATGCCTCTTCCCAAAAAGCTATTAAGCAATATTGACAGAAATCAAAGACCTAAATTGGATAAATATACCATGTTCATGGATTGGAAGACTCAATATTGTGAAGAAGCCACTTTTCCCCAAATTAATCTAAAAATCAAATGAACTCCTAATCAAATGTCCATGAAATTTTTTGCTGAAATGTATATTGGAATGCAAATAACCATGGTAACCATGAAGAACAGATTGGGAAAGAGTGTCCTTTTCAGTATCAAAGTAATTACAGAGTTACATATGAATAGATAATAAATGAATAATAATATATATTCATTATATATAAATGAATAGATGAATAGACTAATGAATCGTAATAGAATATTCAGAAACAATGTGTGCTTGATTTATGTCTAATGTGGCACTCCAGAACAGTGGCAAAGCTCAGTTTTTTTAATAACTAGTGTTTTGTTAATTGAATAGTCTTAATCACTGTCTTACATAATGAATAACAAATAAAAATTAATTCCAGGTGGATTGTGTAGCAAAATGTAAAATAATAAAGTACCTAGAAGAAAATATTGAGAATATCTTCATAAATAAACAAAGTATTTCTCAAAACATAAAAAGTACTAAGCCTAAAGAAAAAGATTGGCAAATTGGACTACCTTGAAGTTAAGAATTTATCTGTATCAAAAGACATAATTAATGTAACCAGCCATAACATTGAAACCAGGCCCTAATAGTTTTTTTTTCCCTAGATTTTCAGTGTCTTTCAGGAGATAACAATAACCCTTCTCACCGCACTCTGGAGACCACCAGTCCAAGAGGATGAGAACAGCCTCAGGGGGTTGAGCAAGAATACTTAGCAGCTACATGATGCTAAACTGATCTCAAGAGCACAGCAGAACCAAGATTCATGGAACTCAAGTACAAAGGTGCTACTTTTACCACCTGGAGCCCATTAAAAAGTGAGGGGTCTGTCAACAAGGAAGATATGGTGCAGAAATCAAATTTGGATGCTCATAGGATTAACTAATCAAACTCTGCCTGGTTGAAGTTTCTTTGTTCTTACTTGTCTCTTCCACATATCTTATCTTAGGTACTTAGTTCCAAGAGTATTCAATGCAAACCCTTTTAAAAAACTACTGAATTTATTGGGGTGACATTGGTTAATAAAATTATATAGGTTTCAGTTATACAATTCTATAATACATCATCTGTATATTGTACTGTGTGTTCACCACCCCAAGTCAA
Source organism: Tonatia bakeri (assembly GCA_004024845.1). Classification (NCBI taxonomy): domain Eukaryota; kingdom Metazoa; phylum Chordata; class Mammalia; order Chiroptera; family Phyllostomidae; genus Tonatia; species Tonatia bakeri. The sequence continues at coordinate 20,905 of PVIA01004026.1, forward strand.
GTCTCCTTCTATTACCATTTATCCTCTCCTTTACCCCCTTCTACCTCCCCCAGCCCCTTTCCCTCTAGTAATCACCATACTGTTGTCTGTGTCTACAAGGTTCCTTCCTTCCTTCCTTCCTTCCTCCCTTCCTTCCTTCCTTCCTTCCTTCCTTCCTCTCTCTCTCCCTCTCTCTCTTTCTTTCTTTTTTCTTTCATCTTTCTTTCCACTTTTTTTGCTTAATCCTTTACTTTTTCACCCAGGCCTCCAATTCCCCCTCCCTTCTGACAGCTGTCAGTGTATTCTCTGTATCTATGAGTCTGTTTCTATTTTGTTTGCTAGCTTATTTTATTCATTAAATCTACATACAAATGAAATAATATGGCATTTGTCTTTCTCTGACTGGCTTATTTCACTTAGTATAATACTCTCAGGGTCCATTCATGCAAATGCAAAGGGTAAGATTTCCTTCTTTTTTTTTTTAAAGCCAAGTAGTATTTTATCAATCCAAGCCCTTTAATTAGAATGAACAAATATATATAGCTCCTTTCTAACCTCATTCTTTAATGTACTCCAAGCCATTGTCCCGAGGAGAGTGATGGGAGCCTTGCCTCCCCATCTGGCGGCCTGACCAATCTTTTTGAAAATTTGTTGCTTTAGGCTTTGGCTTCTCTGGGTGCCATGAACGTTGAACTTGCTGACTTAGTTCAGTAACATTAAGAGAGCAAAAAAGGCAAGTTAGAGAGGGGGAGAAGATACACAAATACCAAAGAGCTGGCATCCAAAATACACAGAGAAGTCCTAAAAATCAGCAAGAAGAAGACAATCCAACTGAAATATGCACAGTATCCCTTGTGAAAAAGCATACCAAAATGGTCAATGGATATCTGAAAAGGTGCTTGATATCATTAGACATCAGGGAAATGGAAGGTAAAAACATAATTTTTGTGGGTTTGTAGTGGTGGGTCAGCAAAATGACAAAATCAGAAACAAAACAGAGAAAACAAAGTATTAGTGTGAATGCGGAGCAACAAGAGCTCCAACAAATCAAAGGGGAATGGAGTATAAGTTGTCACAGCCACTCTGGAAAGCTGTTTAGCCGTATTTAATCAAGTTGATTATAAACGTACTTCATAATTCCTCAACCTAACTCCTACCTTTATAAAGAAGTCCTCCCTTACCTGTGGTTTTATTTTCCATGGTTGAAGTTATCACAGTTAACTGTGGTCCAAAAAATTAATGGAAAATTCCAGCAATAAAAAACTCACCTTTTAAACTGTGTGTCGTTCTGAGCAGCATGATGAAATCTCACGCTGTCCTGCTCCGTCCTGCCCAGGATGTGAATCATCACTTCATCCAGCAGATCTGTGTTGCAACGCTCTCCACCAGTTAGTGACTTGGTAGTAGTCTTTGTTATCAGATTGACTGTCACAGCATCACAATGCTGTGTTCAAGTAAGCCTTATTTTCCTTAGTTACAATCCCAAAGTGCTAGAGTAGTGATGCTGTCCACTCCAATATGCCATAAAGAAGCCATAAAGCATGTCCTTTAAATGAAAAGGTGAGTACAGTATGTTAAAACATTTTAAGAGGGACCACATTCACATAACTCTTATTATAGTATAGCTATATTTTTTCTATTTTATTATTAGCAGTTATTTTTGTTAATCTTGTACTGCATATAATACACAAATTAAAATTTACCATAGGTATGTATGCATAGGAAAAAACATAGTATACACAGAATTCAGTGTTGTCTGCAGTTTCAGGCATCCATTGGGGGTCTTAGAATGCTTTCCCTATGAATAAGGAGGGGATTCTGTACTCAGATGAAATGCACACAGGTGCACCAGAGGAAAAATTCAGTAATATTTACCACAGCATTACTGGTAATAGTCCTATACTTGAAACAACTAAAATGTTCATTAACATAAAATATTTAAATAGATATGCATACATAGTAATATTATTCAGGAAAGAAAATGAAAATAAAAACAGTTACACACAAAAAACAGGTAAGTGAAAGAAGTCAGATACATTATGTTAATACTGTTTGATTTCATTTGCATAAACTTCAAACTGGCAAAACAGTCACATGTTATTATAAGCTCTAAGAGTGAGTACTTTTAGGGAGAAGGGAAGGATTAATAACTGGGAGGAGGGTCCAAGATGAAAAGTGGGTGATTCCTGGCTGCTGGTAGCATCTTACACTGTCATGGTTACACAAGTTTGTTTACTTGCAATAAGTCATTAAAATATACATTTATGAATTTTTCACTTTTCTGCATGTATTATACTTCAATAGCTTCTTTTACTTACACATTTTCAAATAGAGAAAGAAAGTGATCACCAAATTGTAGTAGTCAATTTTAAAGTTTTTGTGACGGCAGTGTGGACTCAAAGGACTTTCTACAGTAAAAAAAAAACATCAGTTTGAGAATGTTTCCTCTAAGTGACATGTTACTTATGTGTTATCCAATACATTCTCTACATATTTTTAATGTGTCTTTTCATAGGTAAAAAAGAAAAAGAAAGGAAATGGATATTTTGGAGCATAAATGCTACATAAGTCACAATGATAGGTATTTTAATCATCAGAACAATACCATGGGTAGTTATTATTGTTCATATTTTTCAGGTTAAGAAATTGAGACTCATAAATGTTAAGTAACATGCCTGAGGCCATATATCTGAAGAATATGTGTCTGAGGAAATAGCTAGTAACTGTTAGAGTCTCATTTCATATAAACCACATGCACCAGAGGTGAAACTGACATGAGAGAAACCTGACCTTTACTGTCTGGCTTTATTGTCAAAAGACCTGAACTCAGGCTATTACTCCATCAGTTATACCTGCAGAACCCTGGAGCAAGATACTTAACCATTCTGAGCCTTGGTTTCCTTATTTCTAAAACCGAAAACTGGCCCTGACCAGTCTGGCTCAGTTGGTTAGGTGTCAAGCAATGAAACGAAGGTCACTTGTTCTTTCCCAGTCAGGGCACATGCCTGGGTTGTGGGTTCTGTCCCTGGTCAGGGTATGTACAAGAGGCAACTGATCAATTGTTTCTTTCTCACACGGATGTTTTTTTTCCCTCTCATTCTCTCTCCCTTACCTTCAGTCTAAAAATAAGCAAACAAAAATCTTTAAAACATAATTCAAAAAAATAAAACAAAAAACTAGAGTAATTGTTGCCCCTCCCACATCCCCTTTACCATCCCCAGCATGGATCTCCCACCTGCTGTATTGATTGACAAAGGTCTTGATCAGACAATTGCCCCCAGACTACTGGTCAAACAGGAATTTTCTTCTGTCCCTGGAGACCTTTACCAATGCCTGATGGGTACAAGAAGCTGGCTCATTGCATCTAGCAGATCAACTTTATAATGCGGTTTGTGTAGAGAGCTTTTCAGAGACCTTCTTCTTGCTTAGCTTTTATTTGCTGGCCTGTTCTACTTCCCTCACTCTGCTTCTGCTTGAGGATACTTTTTCAACTAATTCTTTGAAAAGAATCTCCATCTCAGGCTTTGCTTGTAGATAAGCTAAGACAAAAATATTCACTCAAATATTATGAAAATAAAATGAAATAAATATATAAGAAACACTTTATTGACAAGAATTATAAAAGTTTAATATTAATATATGCAGAATTATATAAAAAGTCAAATTCATTATTTTTATTCCTTTTCTCTGAATTACCAAAAAACTACCATCGTTCAGGTACTTAGTATTCTTGTGTTCTGTCTTATCTCTCACATGTCAAAACAAGGAATTAGTGAATGCTTTTTTATACCTGGGTCACTCAGCTAATCTATCAAAGTGTAGTGGGCTTAAGGTCGCAAGGTATTCAAGAGTATGAAAAGAAAAAAATGGGTTCGCTCAGCTCGCCTCGGTCATAGTGCTTTAGCCTGCGTAAGTACATTTTGCTAATCTAGAGGCATTCAATGTTTTTTGCTAAAGTACCTCCTAAAATACTTTAATTACATTTTTTCAGGTTTTAGTTAAAGATTTATATTGAAGGTTTAATAGTTAAACATGATTTTAACTTCTAGCAAGTTGTATATGGCATTTGTGTGTTAAGCATTTTTTCATCAAAACATTAAAATGTCAGATTTAACTTATTTAATTTAGTTAATATCTGCCAAAGAACTTAATTGCTAGATCCAGTTCTTAATTGTGAAACCAATGATCAAAATTAGGCTTTTCTGTGAAAAAAAAAAAAAGATTTTGTTTTACAACCAAATCAAACATGTAAATATATGTCCCGACTAACATCTCATCTGGGAGTCCCAAGATATGTATTGTACATAGTGCATGGTTTTCGGGAGATAAAGTCATGGGAGTCCAGCCATCAGTTTTTCAGCTTGATGAGAAAGGAAACTGTCCTCTCCAGGGTTTTTACTGGTGCTTTTCTAGCTTTGCCATCTTGTGGTGCTGGCTCACTGTCACTTCTCAAATTGTATCTTTGTTTGTTTGTTTGCTTATGATCCCAGAGGATTTCACATCCTGGGGTAATGAACCATATTGATTTCAGACAAGTAAGGGGAAGGCAAAAGGGTCTGTGAAGAGAGATATGGGAAGAAAGAAGTGGCAGCTCACAGGACATTCACTGACAACCAGTTTTAAGAAAGAGTAAGTATGAACTTGGAGGAGCTAGAAGATTGTCCTCTGAAAGTGTTCTTACCTGGGTAAACTTATATTTCTGGTGCTATGCATGTCACCACCTTATCCTCTGGATCATCCTTTGTTCAGCAGGACACCTGGAGGTAAGGGACCTCAACTGGTTTCTACCCAGGATTTCTCCCAAGCAGAGTCCACAGCTGAAAAATATTTGTTACTCTTGGTCTCCCATTGTTTTTTATTCTTCATGTACTTGAACTTCAACCCATTTCAGGAGAAGGTGGGAATAAATGATAAGAATACAGTGGGGTCTCACAGACCCCAAGGGCCATAATGCATTTGGGCATCAAGAACATAGTGGAACCAGAAAATGGAATTTCGGTAGTGTATCTTCATTAATTTCTGCTCTTCTCTGCATGTCTGATTCATGATTCTTTAAGTAGAAACTCTTTCCTTACTTTCCTGATCTATAGGGCAGAATAATATGGCTGCTAAAAATGTCTTAGTGTAAATATGACCCGTTTTCCAGAAAAAAACAAAACAAAACAATCCAATTCACCAGAGAAAGGAATTTTAGGGGAAGACGGCATCATGTTCCCAGTCCTGATACATGGAAGTAAGATCCCATGATTCATGGACAAACATGGGGATGAATCAGGTTTGAAATAATGCTTCTGAACAGATAAAATGTCCAGCATAGATAAAACGAGAAAAAGAAAAAAAAAAACACCCAGCATACACCCATGCCTTGCAAGGCTGGACAGAGCAGCTAGCCACAAATACCTGGAACAGAACTCCATCCTGAGTCAAATTAATGCATTATCTGTCTTAGGAATATTTTCACATTAATCTATCCACAAAGGAATTATATGTTATATTCTAAGACTTAAGAATTTCATATAATAGAGGGACTTTGTTTGGGAATAAGAAATGGAGCAGGAGTGAGGCCATCTGCCCTTGAAACCACATCATAATCCCAGGATGGTAAGTTTATTTTGGAGATGGGAGAAGGAGAGTAATTTAAAATTTAAAGTGACATGGGAAGAGATGTGATTTTTTTAAAAAACTGCATACCTTCAATGAGGTGATCAGGTCATTTTCCATCATCCTATTCTTCACCCTTGCCTGGTTTCCTTCCCTTACCTGTCACTTGCCCTACTTTTCCTGTGGTTTTTCCTTGGAACACTTTTAAATAAATCACTTTTATATGAATTTTTATTTCAGAGTCTATATCGGGGAATTCCAACCTTAGATTCCTGAGTGTCCATTGGAATTACTTAAAGTTGTTTTATGTTGGCAAATAAAAATCCTTTGCCCCAGCCACGAGTGAATAGAGCAAAGTGTATGTTACCCTAGGGAATTAAATTAGAAACTTTATATTTTAATGAATATATAATGTGTTTTTATGTGATGTGATGTGTGTGTGTATAAAGAAATTTGAGGAACTGAGTCATACAGTGGTAGGCTGGTGAGCCTGACATCTACACAGCAGATTAGCTGGCTAGAAACTCAGGCAGGAGCTGATGCCTCAGTCTTGAAGTAGAATTTCTTCTCCAGGAAACCTCTGCTTTTGCTCTTAAGGCTTTCAACTGATTACACGAGCCTCATCCACATTATCAAAGGTCATCTCCTTACTTAAAGTCAGTTGATTGCAGATGTTAACCGCATCTACAAAATACCTTCAAAGCAACACTTAGACCAGTGATTTTCAACCTTTTTTATTTCATGGCCCACATAAACTAATTACTAAAATTCTGCAGAATTTCTGCACATTCAGAAATGTATTTTGTGCCAATCTGACAAAAGAAAAATAGGTATAATTTTTATTCATTCACACTGACGGCTCCAGTTGTGTTGGCTGTCATCTTTTTTTCATTTGACAATCTAAGGAAAAAGAGGTCAGTGCCCCTGACTTGAATAGGTATGGTGTGTTTTAAAAATTCTTGTGGCTCATGGGTTGAAAATTGCTGACCTAGACTAGTGTTTGGTTAAAAAACTGGGTATTATAGCCTATGCAGGTTGACACAAAAGACTGCTTATCACACTGTAGGCTTAATACAGTAAGAGGAAGAAGAAGAAAGTTTTGCTATGTCAAAATAATATCAAAACCTGGCCTTCACAGGAACTGTAGTATAATAACAAGTTTGCATAATATTAAATTAGTCATATTGACTTGTTATAAAAGGTAGTGACTAACAATAATAAACCCCATACTATATACTGTTTATATCTATATATAAATAAATTTATATTTCTAGGTAATCTGCTTCTATCTTTTAAGATTAAAAAGAACTTAGTGGTTCTAGTTGTGGCTAAGACACAGGAAGAGGGCCTTTTTTTGCTGTCTAGTTCATATGACATGAATAAATGCCAACTCTTGCCCAACATTGGCCGTGTACAGAGGCACTAGAATGCTGAGATCAAGGGAGCAACTAAACTTTGGCCTAAGAGGGAATTAACAAGATCATAAGAAGTAGTAGAGAAAACAGGAATGCGTGTAGGACCACAGAGACCCAGGGGAGATGTAGTAATGTCCAAACCTGTCCAACTGGAATATGTCTAATTCAGTCCAGTACAGGCCATGCAACAGAGGTGGAAGGAGAGGTTCTATACAAGAAGCAGATTGGGAGCTACAGTCATGCAGGAGTACCTTGGCTTTTAAAACTGAACTATGACACATGCTTTAGTCACTGGGTGTCAGATTGTAGCATGGAGGTCTGAAAAGGTTCAATGGGTTATTTAGAAATAATGATTGGCATTATTACCCTTTTAAAATATTTCAATTCCCTCTAATTTTGGATATGTGGGAGCATCATATATCTCTGCTCTGCCACCCCCCTTAAATTTACGTGTGGTTAACAAACACGAGGGTATTCATTCATGAGTGTCATTTCTGGGCGGAATCACTTGATTGATGGAGCTCAACTCTCCAGGGCTCTCCTCCCTCCTGGGTGACTATGAAAACATGCACTCTTGTGGGCACTGTCTGATCACAGCAGGCCGGGGTGCTGAGTCAGCACAGGGGACCGTTGCCCTGGAGGATGGCCCAGATGTGCAGAAGACTTCAAACTTTGTTTAACTCATGAGATATTTCAGTTTTTCCTGCCTATAGCATAGCCTATATCCTGCCTGGTCATGACATGGAAAAAGGCACAGAGAATCTCTCTCTCCACACATACTGCTGCTGTTTGTATTGTAGCACTGGGTGTGCTATAGAGACCATTTGCATGGGCAAGGATGGAATCATAATACAGTCATATTTTTAATGAAGAAACTGATTTCTATAAGAACCACAAACAGAAGCTGTTAACTTCTGATAACCTACAGAGGGCATGCTGTTCTTTTTGTCTTCCATATAATTTAATGAGGATTCTTTATTTTGTAAGGAACATAACTCTCAAACCATCTCTAGAAAATAAGGTTTATTGTAGGATATTGAAGGATATTGAAGGATAGCATGAATCCAGAAAAAAATTAATCAACTAGGACTTAAGAAGGAAAAAAACGAAAATAGATTTAGAAATCTTTCTGTCTTTCTCATCTCCTCTCTTTACTTTTGCTGAATCCCACCTTTGAGCCCTCTGGTGAGAATGGCTTCATCTGTTTACTCACCCTACATGTGAATCACTTGCTAGTGACCATCTTCGTCCAAGCCTGTGAGACCCTTCATTCAAACAACTACCACCAATTTCCATCTGAATTTTTAGATTGAGCTCTTCCCAGCAGACATCTGATTGGCTGAGCTTACTTTTGCAGATTAGGTCAGGGAAATTAAAGGTCACTGGCCTTTAGGTGTCCTCTCATTAGATGTTCACCCATCCCGGGTCGGGCCTGGTTAGTACTTGGATGGGAGATGTTCACCCATCCCAGTCCAATGCCCTGTGATGGTAGTAGTTGAACCTGCGACTTGATCACTCAACAAGTACTGTGACTGGGACGTTTTATTTAAAACAGGAGGAAGGGCAGGACAGCACCCTAAAGCTTATGTAGCACAATTTGCCCTTACAGTCTGGACATCTTTGGGCTGGGCAGGAGGGACACCTTGAAAGAGAGAAGGAAACTTTTTAAAGGCACTGCTTCTTAACCAAAGTCCAAACCCTGTCTACTTTCTGTCTGAGAATTGCTAACATCTGGCCTAACTTACCACCAGGGAATCGCTTAGATATTGCAAACAATAGAAAGCTTTGTGTATTTGGAGAAACAGGAGTTATGAATAATAGTATGCCCTCTCCTGGATTTCACACATAATGATTCTCACAGGATATGTGAGAGACACACCTCATGCTAAATCTAAGTTCCTGATTTCCCATTCCACTTCTCATCCTGAGGGCCTGGGTCAACTCTTTTTATTCTATGGAAGTTGATTTTGTGACTTAAAAAAATTAAAAAAAAAAGAACTAAACATGGATGGTAATTTTACCCTAAAAATGCTTTGAAATGTTTATTTCCCCTCCCCCCAGTTTTACTGAGATATAATTGACATGCAACACTGTATAATTTAAAAGTGTAAAATATGATTTGATACATATGAAAAATATATATTTGATGTATTGTAAAGTAATTACCACATAAGATTAGTTAATATCCATAACCTCACAGAGTTACAATTTTTTCCTTATGATTAGAACTTTTAAGATCTGCTCTCTTAGCAGCTCTCAAATATACAAACAGTACAAGTAAGTGTAGTCATCACATTGAACATGACATCCCAGAGTTTATTTATCTTATAAATGGAAGTTTGTACCTTTTGAACACTTTCACCTAATCCACCACTCACTTTGTGAAATGCTTATTTCAACTACTGAGAAAATCAGAAAAAGTAACTTGAACTAGCATTGTAAGTGAATATTAATTCTTGAAGCAAACATTTTATTAAGTTCCTAGTATGTGCTTGGCATATCACAGGCACTGGAGATTCAACCTGGAACCAAACAAGATGGCTGCTCTCAGGGATCACATCATCTAGCTGCAGGGAGAGAAGCAAACACACCACTCACGGAGCACACCTACACATGCAATGTCAAGGAGTTACAAACACGAAAAAGGAGCTAAATCGCTATAAAGAAGCAGAGAGTGATGAGGTGCTATTTTAGGCTTAAAGACTACTTTGTTAAGGTCGCCAGTGTCAAAGGTCCCTGTAGTCAAAACCAATAGTCATTTTTCAATTGTCATTTTACTCAATCCATCAGCATGGTTGACACAACTCACTTTATTTGTTTGACAATAGAGACACCACCGTTTCCCCCCAGAAGCTGCTCTCTTCCGTCAGCTTTGTGGGTCCCTCCTCTCCTCCTTGCTCTCTGAAATAAAGCACAACTAAGATGCCACAACTTCCAATTTTATACATCACCAGCCTGACTTTCTTCTTGCAAGTCCAGATTCATATATCTGTCTACCTACATGTCATCTCCACATTCACGTATAATATGTTTCTTAAAGCTAACACATATAAAAGTAGTTTTAGATCTTTTTCACAAAATGTGCTCTCAATTTCAAATATTCTCTTTCTCTGTAAATGGTAACTTGTACCTTGCACTTGCTCACACCCAAAACCTTGGAGTTCTTTTTTAAAATGGATTTTTTAATTGAATTTATTGAGGTGACATTGGTTAATAAAATTATATAGGTTTCAAAGGTATAGTTCTGCATCATATCATCTGTGTATTGTATTGTGTGTTCACCACCCCAACTCAAGTTTCCTTCCATCACCATTTATCTCCCCTTTGTCCTCTCCTACCTCTTCTACACCCCTTTCCCTCTGGGAATCACCATATTGTTGTCTATGAAGGGTTTTTTTTCCTTATTCACCTTTTTCACCCTGTCCTCCGCTCCCTTCCCCTCTGACACCTGTCAGTTTGTTCTCTGTATCTATGAATCTGTTTCTGTTTTGTTGTTTATTTGTTCATTACATTACACATATAAGTGAAATCTTATGGTATTTATCTTTTGAAACTTGGAGTTCTTGACTCCTCCTTTTTATTCTTTCATATCCTGTTTCCAATCCATAAGCAAATGTTAGCTTTACTTTTAAAATATATTTGGAATCAGATACTTCTCATTGTTCAAATCATCTTATTTCTACCCTGGATTTTGACAATAGTCTCTTCAGCAGTGTTCCCATTTCTATCCCTGCTCTCTTACTATCCCTACATCCAAAGTCACTTCTTAGAAGAGAGTGACCATTTGTTTAAACGTAAATCGCATCATATCACTTCTCTAGTGAAATAATTTTCATTTCAACAGAATAAAACTCAGAATCCATTCAATAGTCTCTGAGACTCTATGTGATTTGACCTTCTACCACCTCCTGGGCTTCGTCTTATACCTCTTTCTCCAGTTCACTGTACACTAGCTTTATTCACCTTCTTTGACAGTTCTTGAAACATGTCAGAATCTTACTTTGGAGCCTTTGCACATGCTATTCCTTTAACCTACAACACTCTACTTGAGATAGCAGCATAGGTATCTCCTTCATTTCATTTGAACCTCCATTCAAATATCACCTTCTCAGAGATGTCTTCCCTACACAATTTGCCTGCAACAGCGAGTAGCACCCCTTTGCCTATCACTTCTTCCAGTGCCCTTAACACTGAGGATTATTTTAATGTTTATTGCTTAGTTCACCTGAAATATTATATATGTGCTTTCCTGTGTGTGTAATTGTTTTTAATTATTCTTTTTTAATCATCTGTTTCTCCTCAGTAGAATGTAAAGTTTATGAAGGCAGAGACTTCCTTTTTAAGTTATATTCCCACTGCCTGATATATGTTCAATGGAATTCATGTTTTCTAATAACCATAAATATGCAAAATAGACCTTCACTTATTTGAAGCAAATGGAAATATGACTAATTTGAGTGCAAGACTCTTTTCTTATAATAGAATGTTTAATTTCAAATTTTTGAATTCTTTTTTTCCATTTTAATTGAATTTGTTGGGGTCACAATCGTTAATAAAATTATACAGGTTTCAGGTGCACAGTTCTACAACTCATCATCTGTACCCTGTATTGTGTGTCTACCACCCCAAGTCAGGTCTCCTTCTGTCACCATTTATCCCCTCTGTACCCTCATCCCCCTTCCCTCCCCTCCCCGTCTCACCGGCAATCAACACACTGTGGTCCATATCCATGAATTCTTTCTCTTTTTTCTTTCTTTTTTGCTCAATCTCTCCATGACCCCACTAGATCTCCACACAAATGTCAGCCTACTCTCCATCTATGAGTCTGTCTCTGTTTCGCTTATTAGTTCATTTTGTTCATTAGAGTCCACATATGAGTGAAATCATACAGTACTTCTATTTTTCCGACTGGCTCATTTCACTTAGTATAATATTGCCCAGGTCTATCCAAACTGTTGCAAAAGTAAGATTCCATTCTTTTTTTATGGCTGAGTAGTACTCCACAGTGTAAATGTAGCACAGCTTTTTTGAGATCTTGTTTGGAGGTTCTAGCAGGGGAACATAGCTACTCATATACCCTTGACTGAAGAGCTGTCCTCTCCTGTAGTGAAGAAAGTCGTCCTCTTTGACTGAGCATGCAGCTTCCAGAGGGATGCATATGGACTGGTGAAAGAGGAAAAGGATATGCACCTAGGCAGTCAGATCAGCTGAATTAACCCTGGTGATCAAGGAGGTAGCAAATGTCACAGCTAGATTGCCCTCACATTCTGTAATAGCTTTTTTATCCAGTAATTTCCCAATGGGCACTTGGGCTGCTTTAAAATCTTGGCTGTGGTAAATAACACTACAATGAACACAGAGGTGCATGTATTCTTTTGAATTAGTGTTTCCAGTATCTTTGGATAAATTCCCAGAAATAGAATTGCTAGGGCATAAGGCAATTCCATTTTTAATTTTTTGTGGTGACTCCATAATGTTTTCCACAGTGACTGCACCAATCTGCATTCCCACCAACAGTGCACCAGCTTTTTCTTTTCTCCACATTTTCATCAGCACTTGTTTGTTGATTTATTGATGATAGCCATTCTGACAGGTGTTGAGATAATACCTCATTGTGGTTTTAATTTGCATTTTTTCTGATGAATAGTGACATTGAGCACTTTTTCATCTGTCTCTTGGCCATCTACATATCCTCTTTGGAGAAGTGTCTATTTAGGTCTTTTGCCCATTTTTTAATTGGATTGTTTGGGGTTTTTTGGTGTTGAATTTTATAAGTTCTTTATAAATTTGAATATTAACCCCAATCAGCCTGTATCGGTGAATATGTTCTCCCATTTGGTGGGTTGTCTTTTCATTTTGTTGATGGTTTCTTCTGCTGTATAAAATGTTTGCAGTTTGATGTAGTTTTATTTGTTTATTTTCTCTTTTGTTTCCCTTGCCTGAGGAGATATCAGAAAAAAGATATCACTATGAGAAATGCCTGAGATTTTACTACCTATGTTTTCTTCTAGGATTTTTTGTGGTTTTGAATTTAACATTTAAGTCTTTAATCTATTTAGTGTGTGTGCGTGTGTGTGTGTGTGTATGGTGTAAGAAAGTGGTCAGTTTCATTTTTTTGCATGTATCTGTCCAATATACCCAACACCATTTATTGAATAAAGTATATTTACTATATTGTACATTTTTGCTTCATTTGTCAAATATTGATTGAATGTAAAGGTGTGGGTTTATTTCTGGGCTCTATTCTGTTCCATTGATCTATATGCTTGTTTTTATGCTAAAACCATGCTGTTTTGATTACTGTGGCCTTGTAGTATAGTTTGATACCAGGTAGCATGATTACTCCAATGTTATGCTTCTTTCTCAAGATTTCTGTGGCTATTTGGGTCTTTTGTGTTTCCATATACATTATTGGAATATTTGCTCTGGATCTGTGAAATATGACATTGTTATCTTGAGAGGAATTGCACTGAACCTATAGATTGCTTTGGGCAGTATGGGCATTTTAATGATGTTAATTTTTCTTGAACATGAACACAGTATATGATTCCATATTTGTATCTTCTTCAATTTCTTTCTTCAGTGTCTTATAATTTTATGAGTACAGATCTTTTATAATCTTGGTTAAATTAATTCCTAGGTATTTTGTTCTTTTTTTAAAAAATTGTGAATGGATTGTTTTCTTTAGTTTCTTCTTTTAATAGTTCATTATTGAACTATTACAGTATAAAAATGCAACCAATTCTGGATATTTATTTTGTATCCTGTTTACTTTACTAAATTCATTTATCACTACTAGTAGTTGTTTTGGTGGAATCTTTAGTGTTTTCTACATGCAGTGTCATGTCATCTGAAAAATAGTGACAGTTTTACTTCTTCTTTTCCAATTTGGTTGCATTTTATTTCTTCTTGTCTGATTGCTATGGCAAGGACTTCCAGTACTCTATTGAATAAGAGAGATGAAAGCAGACATCCCTGTCTTGTTCCTGATCTTAAGAGAAATGCTTGTAGTTTTTGCCTGTTGAGTAGATGTGGGCTGTGGGTTTGTCACATGTGACCTTTATCACATTGAGGTATAGTCCCTCTGTTTCCACTTTGCTGAGAGTTTTTATCAGAAATGGGTGCTGGATTTTATCAGATGCTTTTTCTGCATCTATTGATATGATCAAGTGACTTTTATCCTTCATTTTGTTTAGGTAGTACTTCATGTTTATTGATTTGTAGCTATTATACCAAGCTTGCATCCCTGGAATAAATCCCACTTATATCATATAATCTTTTTAATGTATTGCTGGATCCAGTTTGCTAATATTTTGTTGAGGCTTTTAACATCTATGTTCATCAGGGGTATTAGCCCATAATTTTCTTTCATTGAAGTATCTTTATCTTCCATTGAAGTATCTGGTTTTGGAATTAGAATAATGCTGGCCTTGTAAAATGAGCTTAGAAGGTTCCCTCCTCTTGAACTTTTTGTAATAGTTTGATACAATTTTCCTGTGAAGCCATTTGGTCCAGGACTTCTGTTTGCTAGGTGTTTTTTGATTATTGCTTCAATTTCACTAGTTGTAATCTGTGTATTCAGATTCTCTGATTTTTCCTGATTTAGTTTTAGAAGATTGTATGTTTCTAGGAATTTAGCCATTTGGTCCAGAGTATCCAATTTGTTGTCATGTAGTTGTTTGTAATATTTCATTACAAGTAAATGGAAACACAACTAATTTGAGTGCAAGATTCTTTTCTAATAATAGAATATTTTCTTTCAAAGTTACAAACTTTCAATCAATGGTGGGCAAAACTTACTTCCAGCAAAGGTAAATTTCTGCCAGCCTTAATGAGTGAAACTCATTTCTAACTACTAGACTGTTATTATATATGCAAATGAGCTTTTAAAGGGCTTGACAACTTTTCTCCTAAATTGATTTACTAGGTCTCCCACAATTGGGTAATACCTTTAGTTCAATTACTAAACCTTTTGTTGTTATTGTTGAAGTTGTTCTTAAAACACTTCAGATGTAGACTTCAGGGCATTTTGGGTCAAATATTCTAAAATTCTGACCTTAGAAAAGCCAGAATACAAAAAGTTTTACAGTATGAATATTCCTTGGATTTTTAGTGAAATAGCACACACATATAGCTATTTTAAATGTAAGCTTTTATGATTTGGCACCATTAATCTATTTCTAATTTTAAAATTAATAATAAAGTTACAATTAACATTATCTAGAAGAAAGTACTAATAAGGTTTTCTCCAGCGTTCATATATATAATATATAGAAATGTATATATAAGAAATATTGAAATATTAAAATATCTCTGAGAGCAAGGACTGTGGTACTTAGCCTACTGCCTCACATATTGGATGCTGATACCTTTTTAAAATTCACTCAGTAAAATTTGTTGAGCTCCCTATTCTGTGTCCAGAAGTACAATATAAGATGAAGATACACAAATAAATAAAACAAATGTTTATTAAATTCAAGTAAATAATGATCACTCTTCGTCTTGTCAAATTTTATGTAAAATATTTCATCTCCACATTAAACTTAGCACACAATGCCATAAGTTATAGTTTGGTCCCCGATGGAAAAAGTAAAATTTATTCCTGAATATATTGGGTATAACATATTTTTATATTCTTTGAGAAATAACTTTTCTAAATGAGTAAAATTGCCCTCTGGAAAAAAAAGGTTCAACAAAATTTCAAGAGCAATCCAAAGATAAACAAAAGCTCTTTTAGTTTAAACCTCTAATAAACTCTGTAGTGACTAATATATTTCATAAAGCCTTTATTTTAAATAGGGCAGAACTTGACATGTCAGAAATGAATGTCAGGGGAATGAACTCTAAGACAATAAATCAAATTCTCATATACCTTGATGGACCCACTAGGATTGGCTGTCTCGTTGGCAGGTTCTTCAGCACTAGGGTCCACCAGCTCAGGTGAGAATAGGTCAGACACACTGTCTACTACCAACTACTTAGAAAAAGTGCACTCTTCAGACAGTTAAAATCAGCAGTTATTATTCAAGCCTTTTTAAAAAAATATTTTATTTACTTATTTTTTTTGAGAGGGGGAAGAGAGGGAGAAAGAATGGGATAGAAATGTGTATGTGTAAGAGAAGATTGTCTCTGGCACACCCCCAGCAGGGACCTGGCTCTGAACCAGGAACTGAACCCAAACCCACAGAGCCACACCCGTCAGGGCTATTATTCAACTCTTAATATCCAAATGATAGCAATGTCATCCAAGAATCAAAATAAAGTTCAAAATTTCAAAAGCAGGTTTTCCTCAAAACAAGATATAAAATACAGTATCTTTAGTTCTTTTCTTTAAAAAAAATATGCCTTTAGATCTAATAGAGCACTTAAGAACAAACTAAAATACTGCTCCTTTATTGTGACTTGCCCCCAAGTAGATTAGCTGTGACTTGGAGAATCTGAATATATAGATGATGCAAACCTTCAATATTTTCTTTTTTATCCACACATATTTATCCTTATAATTAGTTGTGAAGTCAATAGTAAAATTAGTTTGTGTTCTTCAATAGTGAGAGGAAATTGCATCTTACATCTAAGTTTCTAAATTTTTGCAAAGTTAATATGTGAAACATTCTTGTATAACAAGACTTTGAGATGTTTGAATGAAAGGACAAAATGTTTGAATCCTTACTCTATACATTTATGCATTATCTAGCATGGTACCTTGTACAGAACAGGTGTTCAAAACACAATTGGTAAACGATTAATTCATTTACAAGAAGTCAGAATTTGTTGCTCATGTACTAAAAGAAATAGGACAGGTTTTAGCCTGGTAGTTCTATTACATAACAGAATAATTCTGAATTTTACTTTTGAACTAACATCTTAAATAATTTCAGTGTATTAATTTGGTAATACCAGCAACCTTAACAAATATATCCCCAATGGAACAACACAGTAAATGTTTACTTCTTCACTGAAAGTCTAATGCAGATTTTCCTAGTAGGTGGGCAGCATTTCTCCATGTGGTAATTCAGGCAGTTAGCTCTTTTCAATTGGCATTATGCTTTCTCCTGGGCCCTAGAAGTCTCAGCGTTCAGCTAAAATTCAGGAACCCATAGGCTGGAGAATGTATATATGCTGCTTAACTGTTTTGGCCTGAAAATAATGAAATACTTTGGCCCACAGTTCATTGATCAGAACGTGTCACATGGACCCACTTAGATACAAACAGGAGCAGGCTAGGAAATGGTATTCCTACCTGGGCAGATGCTTCCCAGAGACAAATATACAAAAGAAATGGAAATGCAATTTTTGTAATAGAAAGCAAGTTGTTTTTTGTCAAGGGTTTTTTTTTTTTTTTTTTTTTTTTTTTTTTTTTTTTATAAGCAGAGGACACTGTCAGCATCCAGGAAATGCTTGAAAATGTGTATTTCAAGTAAAAGGTAATCTTATGCAAGTGTAATATAATTAGTCAGTTTGGGCAGTCTAACAAAATTTAAAAACTGGCAGTAGCAGATAGTAGGACATGTGAAAAGAATATTGCATAAAAAAGATGATTTGGCTATTTCAGCAGGCCAGGTATGAGGACATAACCAGTCCTCAACTAACATGTTGTCTAGTTTTCAAACTAGACCCTCGGAGTAGGGTCCAGTTTTAAGAAGACATGTCTGTGTTGCAGCCACATGGAACCATACACATGTACTATAGTTACCTGATGATAATGTGTTATAAAGTGATTATGATTCATCACCTTTTTTCCCACACATACCTTAGCTAGGAGGTGTCTCAGACTTGTAGCGGACTGAAGGGTGTGTCTCCAAGGTGTGCCTTTATTTTCTATCTGTATTACGCAAGTTTTATATGGAGTTGACATTTTAAGCATTCTGATCTTGATTCAAAGGTATTTTTCCTTAACCTGAAAACTGAATCCAAAAACTGGTGGAAACAGTGTCTCTATTTTCAACCTGTGGGAGGGAGCATCATCATGGTCTCAGAAGTGAGCATCCCTGGTCATGGTTTCCTGGTCTTTCCTCAAACAGGCCCTCTTCATCACCCACAGGTCTTAGCGTCCCTGCCTGGCTTTGTGCCATCTGGCCAGGGACTTGTTTCCTAAATCTGCCTTAAACTAGCTCTGCCCATGCTCAGCAGGCTGTTCTCAACAACCCCTTCCTGAGATGATACAGTGCGTCTTAGAGCTCATATTTTTGATAGTTCTATTAGACTCTAGTCTTTACTGAGGGCAAGGACCATCTTCACCCTCACCCCTCCCACACACTTAAATTACCTACCAGTGTCTGGCTTATAAAAGAACAATTCATATTTATTGAATGTACTGTCTGTCTAATTAACACTCACTATACTCACTATCTTGGGTTCTAAATTGGGCAGCAGAATCTTGGGGCCAGTGGTAGCCTCCCTGAACCAGTGGGACACACCCTACATGATCTTTCAGGCTGGGAGGCCCCTCAAAGGCTCCCCGGCCTTCTACAGTAAGTGCCTACTTTTTTCAGGCCAAACTGTTCAAGTCATAGTACAGCACCATCATCAGTCAAGTCCTAAAACTTATTTGCAAGTTTGAGCTTTAATGTAATCCCTGTCCCCCCAAACACTCATGGCTGTATTTCCTAGCTTCTTAAATCTTTTATTAGGCCTTTTACTAGGCTCATGGTCCCACTGAGGAAATAGGAAAAAGTTGGTATTGAAGGCATTTGGAAATAAAACAGGAAGGATGGATGGTGAGAAATTTATTTAGCTCTGTTATCCCATAAGAAACTCCAGCCTCCTTGCCAGTCCTTGGTGCTGACTGAGATTGGTCTGAGAGAGGGGCTGTGCCGAGGGAGACCCACTCTTCATTCTGTGGAATGGCAGGTAGGCCAGAAATTCGCCTTTAGGCCACCGTCACCCATCGCTCTGTGCCTTGAATTCTCTTTATCCTCCTTCCAACTGGAGGGGCCAGTGTGTGGATCTTCATAGGGCTTCAAGGCCCTGTAAGTACTGGTAGCATCAATTGGTGCCTGAAAACTGGAAAGAGTGAGGAAGGGAGGTGTGTCACGAGCCCCCAACCAGTGGCTGTGTTCGAACAGGGAAAAGGAGACCCTCTCTGGTGTTTTCTCGCCCCCTCATTTCTCCCTGGAGATCCACAGGGTATCAGAGTTGCCCGGGATCCTCTGGACTCGAGTCCCAAACCTCCTTGGATAGCCCACTCCCGCGCCCGGTAGCGCTCCGCACATTCCACCACCTTCCCGGCCCGAGATGCTCTGAACAGACCCTTCCTCCGCAGGTATTGAGACAAGGGTAGGAAACAGTAAACACGACACCGCCCGCAAAAAAGGCCCAATAGCTAAAACAACTCTACACCCCTCACAGGCAGAGGCCGGCTCCCCAAGGTAAGTTGTTTATTCGTGCACGCTTTGGCGATCCTCCCTGGACAGCTGCTGCAGCAACTGCGGCTCGGGCCTCGGAACTCCCCACGCTCTTCCTTCCTCCGCCCTTCCTAGGTCTCGTCTCACCACACCCCTTCCCTCCTCTCCTTGCCTCCACCCTTTTTGCCCTCCGGCCGGCCACGCACACAACTCGGAGACACCCTCTGCACTTAGCTACTCACACTGAGGGTAACCCAGCCAACAAGGCACGGTTACTGACGCGGCGCGGGGGTGTGTGCCGGGTCTAGAGGCGGAAGCCAAATGAGGCCACGGTGGCCTGGTAGAGCCCCTCTCCTCCCAGCTGCGACCCCTACCCACTCTCTTTCCATATGCCCGGTCTGCCAGCAACAGTGACACCTGAGCAGAGACTGGGCAGTGGAGGCGCCAGGGCCGCTGGACTAGCAGCTGGGAGAAAACAGAGAGGGGGGCGGGTCCGCGAGGAGGAGCGGGAGGCGGGCGGAACCCGGGGCCGCCACCTGACAAGTGACACGTACGGCAGCCAATAAACGCCCGCAACTCCGACGTCGGCTGGGAGCCGGAGGCGGGCTCCGCGGGGAGGAGGAGACTGACCTAGCGCTGGAGGCGGGGGCCCGGAGGAGGAAGGGGAGGAGGCGGAGGGGGAGGCGGGCGCGGTGGCGGCGGCTGTGGCAGCGGCGGCGGAGGAGGAGGGTAGCTTACGCCTGGGACTGTGTCTGCCGAGCTCCGCGGCTCTGCCTGTGTGAGTGAAGGAGCGGTGCAGAGAGGCTGAGGCGAGCGGCGGCGGGACATTCCGGGCGGCCGCGGACCTGCGGCGGCGCTCCGTGCGGGGAAGCAGCGGCAGCGGCAGCAGCAGGCGCAGCGGCGGCAAAAGCCACGGCGGGCGCCTCTCCGCCGCCGGGGACGCCGAGGCGCGGTTGGTGGCACTGACATCGGCGGCCCTGCCTCTCCTCCCTCGCCCCCGGCCCTCCCCATGTGATCGGTCTTAATCCCGGCAGTGTGCGCGCGTGGGGCTCCATTCCGCGGTGTCTGGTCTCCGTGCCAGGGTGGGTGCTTGTGTGTGCGCTTCTCCTCCCCATCCCCCGTCCCCAAGAATAAAAGAAGAACCTAGAGGCGTGCTTGGAAAATAAATAAATAACAATTACACACGCGTGCCCGGAGCAGAGTCGGCGGGGCTGGCGGCAGCGGCGGAGGAGGAGTGAAGGCGGCGGAGGAGGAGGAGGAAGAGGGACACGCGGAGAAGGCAGTAACTTTAAAGCCAGCTCAGAAACCAGACCTCCAACTGAGCGGTTTGCAGCGCGGCGGCGGCGGCGCTGAGTGTCTGGCCCGCCGGTCCGGTCGGGGTGTGCAGTAGGACGGACGAACAGCGCGTCGCTGTCCCCCGGCGGCTGGAGATGTCCGAGCCCAAGGCAATTGATCCCAAGTTGTCGACGACCGACAGGGTGGTGAAAGGTAAGCTGCTCGCGGCTGTCGCCCGGGTGCACCGTGTGCCGCAAGCACCCGGGCGGCTGGCCTCCCTTCCCCCGCCCCTGGTTCTCTCCCGGCTCCTGCCACAGACCTTCTAGGATATTGTGCAACCCTCGCCCCCCTCTCTGGCGCCCTTCCCCCACGCCTCCCACCCAACCCCACTTGGGGATTTTTTTATTTACGGGGGCGTCAGTTGGCAAATGGCTGAGCCTTGGGGAGGCGGCTGCGGGGGTGGCGGTGGCGGGAGGGGGCGCCCGGGGGGTGGTTGCTGGCAGGGTGTAGCTGCTGTGACAGAAATAGGAAGTGGGTGGCTGTTCACTGGCTTGCATGGGATCGGGTTTATGGTTTTCTTTTGCACAGGAAGGGGTGATTTATGGCTTTTAAAAAATTAATATGGCATTTTTATGTGGCCGTGGCTTTCCACCGACTGCCGGGCTCGGGCAGGGTTCTCTCCGCGCTCTATTGCAGCAATTCCCTCCGCGCTCCCTCCTCCTCCCCCTGGAAGGGCCTGCACAGGACTCGCGAGAGAGCGGGAGAGCGTGGTGGGAGCCTGGCGCTCCCTTCAGCGCGGGGCGGGGGCGGCCTCAGGCCGTGGGGGTGGCGGAGGGGACGCGCGGGGGCGCAGGAGGCTGGGAACGACCCTAGAGCCCTGCCACCGCCGCCGCCCCGGGATTCCCCTGCAGGCCCTAGAGAAAGGAGGACTCGAAAAACAGTTCTCCAACCTCCCTCGCCCCCGCTAGCCTTCCCCCACGGACCTGTCATTGCTCTTGAACAATTCTCTTCTGGAGCACACCTCCCCCGGGGTGAACTCGCCTCGCTATGTTCCTCCGTGCCTCTGTCACCCCCTGTTCAGTGGGCTATTTGATTATCCCACAGCCCTACACTTTATACTCCTGGTGGGGATGGGTCTGGGTTTTTTGGCAAAGAGAAGCTGGGATGCATGGGGTAAAGAAGGGGAGAGGCAGTGGTCTCAATCGCACAGGGGAATCCGCTGTCCTTGTATTCCGTGGTGGAGTGGGGGAGGAACTATCCTAGGAATCCTGGAAGGATGAGGCAACAGAGCAGATCCGCCAGGATTAAGTAGTATCCATAATTCCTGGGGTCAGAATGCAGAGCAAAGCAGGGTTGGGCGTGGGCTAAGCGCAGAGCAGGCCTCTGAAATTGAAAACAACGGTGGCTGGTGTAGAGTGTGTGTGTGTGTGTGTGTCTGTGTGTGTGTGTGTGGTGTAAAACAGAGATAGGATCTTATGTGGCCAGAGCTTGCAAGTAGAGTGCAAGGCAGTAAAGTCATTTGCATCATGAGCCCTTAGGTGAAGTAACCCAGCAGCCTAGGGACCGTGATAACAGAAGTCATTGGGGCTTCAGAACTGTTCATTGCTTCATTCAGGTTTACTCAGTTCTTAAAGTTTTGTCTGTGTATTCTCTTGATGATGGGGGAATTGTGGTCTCCTTAATAAGAAAAGTAGAATAAAATATCTTTTGTTTTGGTTTTATTGGAATCATTCCTACTTCAGAGCAGTATTCATAGACCCATCAAAATGAGAAAATATCTGCAAAAGTGGGAATAGGACTACAGATGGCACAGCTGTTTCTGCAGGCATGGAGCCTCCTGTAAAGAGTCAATTCAACTCCATTCAAAAGAACTGTTTGTATTAAGGCTTTTTGTTGACACTTAAAGATAACTAAGACCTTTGGCTAAAATATCAGAATAACAGATATCTCCCCAATTTGTGTAGTTTAGTTATAACTCCAATCTGTGTATTAAGATTACTTGTTTTCATAACAATATAGAGCTTGCAATTCAAATGATAGCAGTGAATGGGCCAGCAATTAAAAAAAAACCACTTACATGCACACATGTAAGATTACATCCCCTGTTTTAAATTACAAGGTATGGATTCTAAATGTACATGTAAAATTGTCATCAAGTGAAGAATGTAAAAATGATTGTTCATACATTCAGGCTTATTGTCTTCACCAGTTAGTGTGAAAGAGTCCATTCAACCATTCCCGGGCTGTTTTGTCTTACCTTTTTTTTTCAGTGCTATATTATGTATATTATTACAAATGGAGCTTTCTATAAAAAGTACATACATCAACCCATAATTCCAAAAACTGTATTTACGTATTATTGTATAACATATGTAAATGTGGGTAATAGACTCAAAGTAGGAAAAGTTAACTTTACATTTGTTTTGATAGGGCTCTCGATGTGAAATTTTGAGTGTGAAATTTATTTATAGAAAAAAGTTTTTTTTGGCGAATTCTGATTTTTAAGATGGACACACCACCACTGATTTCTCTAATGCTTTCTTTCCATTGTTGGCTTAAAAGGCATTATCAAATGTTGCATTCAACATTTTGCCATACATATGGTTTTTATGATTGATTATTTGAGATGATAATCAATTTTGATGATCAGTATATATGAAATAGCAGTTCCCCTTGAATGTGTATACACATGCTTAGTGAGTACAAAGTACATGTATAATGAATAGAAAACATTACCAAACAATTTTTTACATTAATAAAAATGAGATAAGAGGTCACAAAACCATGACTTCACTCTAAGTTTTGCTAGAACTTCATCTCAGTGTTCTAAAATTGGCTTATTCTTTAATGCAAGGAAAGGGATTATCCTTGAGGAAATTTCTGTGCTCCCTAAGCTTTCTCTCCTTTTACCAAGTACAGTTAGAGGTATTTGCTTACAAACAGAAATAAGAGGTATTTGGATTATTATGACCATGGCATGCAGCAGCATTTGTTTACAGTTACCTTCAGGAGTGTGCTCTGGTTTTTGTTGTATAACAAATTGCTACTTACAAATAAAGCTGTGCTTGTCTTGTGGTTGTGTTTGTAGTAATATGACTTTCTTGGCTTGTACTTCCAGAATGCAACTTTAGAATGGTAGGTTGAGTTTAAGTTTCAACTAACTAATTTTTTCCGGATTGCAGCACCTTCTGGAGTATGTTCAGAGACCCTGATCATTTTGTAAGCCTCAGAAATGAAAGGAAATGAATGGCAGCATTGGAGATGAAAAACATTCATTTAGATTATCTCAGGAAAAGTTACTTCATTTAGCAAAACTAGTACTGTTTCATTTTTACTGTTCTTGGATAAAAACAATGGAAAGTATAAAAATTCAAAGAAAACATTTTCATAATGCCATTTGTTGGAAATCAGAATAATTTCATCCCTTGCTTTACATTTTTTTAAAAAGAAACATTGCGTAATATAAAGCCAAAGATGGAGGGCAATACATAGAAGACTAACAACTCCCCTCTCCCTGCAACACACCCAATAGCTTGGTTTTTCTCTGCAGTGATGCTCCACAGGCCTTTTTCCAAACTTTGGCTTCTCTTCATTTCTCCCTGCTTGTTCCTGCCTTTAAATCCCTGCTGGCTGTAGAACTTTGCTACATGAATTAAATACTTGGAGGGAATTAAAGTGTATGTGATGAGTGTGTGCACTCCCTTGTTCCATACTTGTCCTTGGCTCTGTTCTGATCTTCAGGTATTCTGTAGTGGTTCTCGGACCTTCCCCTGAACTGTTTTTAATGGTAGAAATTCCAGATACCATGGCAGGTTGTTGAGGGGTGAATCCTTTGGAAGAGTTTTAGGAAGTTTCTCAAAACTCTAGGTAGGGCACTTTTGTGCTTTGTGTCATGTTGCTTTTGCTTGTGGGGAATCCAAAAAAGGGAGCTTGTCTTTCTGTGTATCATCAGCTATATACTTTTAGTGTAGAAAAAGTACATGTAGGGAGTTCTAGAAAGATATCTAAAATCATATAAGCAAGAAAATGGTAGCTAAGTAAAATATTAAATAAGGATTCAAACCACCAGTTTTCTAGCTGAATGAGACTCGTAACAAACACTACTTAAAAAGAAAACAGAAATATGCCATTTCTTTGCAGTTGTCAAGAAGAGCTTATTGTGAATTTATTTTACTGATTTTGTTACCATAGGTTGAGTTATTCTATGTACCTGGTTTTACATTGAGTGTAGTAAAACCTCATTGATTCAGGGTTATGTCTGGTGGCTGAAGATTACATAAGCAGTTCATAAGAAGAAAGGGGTCTGCTAATCTAATTATACTATAAACAACACGATTTGGGCATGGTTAATATACTTGATAACAAATTCTTTTCAGGATGTAGTGAATAGCATGCAAATTAATGCTGCTAATTACAAATCAGGTTGATCCATTCATTACTATAAAGTAAATATAACACAAGTGCATTGTTTTTAAAACATTTTGTAAACTTAAGGCTTAAGGCAGCAGTTGAGACTGGTATTCTAGGAGATTCCAATGATTCTAAAAAGTCATCAATGAGAAGAATTAACATTTAAAAAATAATAGTTTTTGGAAATTGTGGAGAAGAAACATAATTCTTTAAATGAGCAATCTTTTAAAATAGCCAGTTAAAATATGAAAAAGAAACACCTTAGAAACTAGTTAGAGATTTATTCCAACACTTGTTTATATTAGTTTAAAAATATGCTTTTATACTTCTCTGGCAGAAGAGATAGCATGATCATGAAGGTGGTTTTCCCAGGGCCAGGCTTACCCGTTGCACTCTGGACGTGCCGGCCCCTGCGGTTTTCCCCAGTGTGGGAAACTCGGCTGCATAATCTGTGGTAGTGGGGGACTGCACTCACGCTCTCCCCTGGAAAAAATATGCTTTTAAAAATCTGTTTCTTTGTTTTTACTTGTTATTTTTGAGATGAAAAATGATATATTGTACATTTATAACTTCTAAAATGTCCTCGTAATGCATTTATTTGTTTATTTATTTATTTGTTTATTTATTTAGTGTTAGCCCTGTATAAAGTTGAAACTAATTATGAAGCCGAATACACAGAATCCAGTTAAAGTGACCTCATTGGAAAACAGCATTTTTTCTAGACGTATTGTCTTTTTAGCAAACCCAGTTAAATTGCCTTTTTGAAAGTTTTGTGAAGATATTGGACACTTCCAGGACATTAAAGAATGATAATGATTCATAATATGGAACTTTGATAAATACTAAAAAATCATTTTGTCAGTTTTTTTAGCAATGTTTTGGGTAGCATCGTCTTGCTATTCAAAAGGGATATAGTGAGATTTTCAGCTACAACTTTCTGTAATTCCATTGATATATATTATAATGTCACTGGCCACTTTCCTCATGTAAAAGGGCAATAATTATACTCACCAGCACTTGTGAGAATCAGAGGATCATCAAGTGGGATTTGAGAACCTGAATGGTTACATTTGGGCCACTTGTCTGGGGATGGCAGTTTAGTCACTGCTGACACAGAGTTACAGATGACAATGTGCTAATGTATTTTCAGGGTCACTCACAAATAGACCATTAATGTTAAAATCCATGAATAGTTTGGGTCTACAACAGTATGTGGTGACACTTGTTTTATAGTTGAAATGGAGACAGAACAGCTAGAAGGGTTGGTCACAGGTGGGACTAGATGGTAGGTAAGTGTAAGCAAATTCTTTAGCAGAGGTGGCTCTCTGGATTTGTAACCGTCACTCCTTTTGGTATATTTAAGATACCACTTTTTTTTGTGTGTGTGAATTTTGCTTTACTGAACTACTAGCTGTATATGTAAAATAATTTTATTAGGAGAAGAAATGTATCTCTGTGTTTAGCAGAAATACAAATTCTGAAGATAAATGTTATAACCTGGTTTGCTCTTGGCATGAGGTTCACTAAAGGAAAACTGTTAAGCATTGTCTTCTACTCAGGTAAATATATACATAGAAGTAGAAATAGCATAGTCTCCTTATAAGGAGTTGTTATTTACTATAATTTTGAAGGGTGTTTCTGTAAACTTTTGTCATTATCTATAGTGATCCATACTGTTACTCTGGTCTGAGGATTTTGTTAACTTCTGGCAAAAGTTAAAGCAAAAATTTTAGCCAGTGCTTCTTAAACATTCTATTTTATTTATTTATTTATTTACTTATTTATTGGAAGGAGGCTGCAGAGAGAGAGAGAAAGAAAAAAACATTGATTTGTGGTTCCACTTATTTGTGCATTCATTGGTTGATTCTTATATGTGCCCTGAACAGGGATTGAACCTGCCACTTGGTGTATCGGAATGATGCTCTAACCAACTGAGCTACCCAGTAAGGGCTCCACTCCTTTTTAAAAATAGTCATGAGGTAGGAATGATGTAAGCACTGAAACAGAATTTCAGTTTTTAAATTAAGTCTTTAGTAGTCTTGACATTTTCAGCCCATTTTATTCTGTAATATTTTCATTTTCTGTATTTATACAGGCTGTATCATTGATAAGCCATCAATTATATTTCATATAAGAAGTCAAATAAAACACTTCATATCCCTACATAGTCAGGTGTTCTGCATAATGTCTTAAATAGATGAGCTATGAACCTGATATTTAAGACCTGTTGCTAGGAGCTCAAATTCATTTTATAAATGTACACTCAGGTAGCTGAAGTCTTAGATATTAAAAAAATACAAACCCTGACTGAAGAAGTAGTAATCACTTATTAAAATGCTGCATTTTTTGGAATTAGATGGATTCTTATTGAGACCATCAGAGAAAGGAATAGAACTTTGTGAGTTTTTTCTTTTTATTCCCCTAATCCATGCTTTTGCCTCACAGCAAACTATATTACGACTATTTTAAAACATGGTCTATCTGACTTTCTATGAACTTCTGTCTCTTGCAACTGGAAATTCTGCACATGTCCTCTAAGAGTAAAACAAACAAGTAGATATCAGAGATTTATGTTAATAGCTGCCTTCAGATAATGACATACCACCTCAGGTGTGTGTCCATTTCAGGTACTTTCTCCAATTACGAAACTAGAAGAATGATGGTCAGCGTTCAAAGAGAAGGTTTTATTTGAACTAAATTTAAAAAAGTTCCATCAGATGTAAGATTCATATATTTAAAGTCTCTTACATTGACTGGACAGCCCCAAATTTCATTTTTGAGGGGAGAAGCTACTACTTACGATATAAAATGTTCAGTTGTGTCTATGTAACATTAGAATGTTTTGGAAATTCTAGTATGTCAGTGTCTAATCTATGTTTCCCAGGTTGCTGTATATACTCGGAAGTTACATAATAATTTTTGTTAATATGTGTATTCAAAATTTTCATTTGGGAAATATGGTCATTGAACTGGTGATGCCAGCTCAGTGCCTTATTATGTACTGAATACACTCCTACTGAGTGGTCTGGGCATTGCAGAATTCTCGGGTGCCCCCTGAAGCAATAAGTGGAGAAAAATTATATTTATTTTCAGTGTACTAAGTTCTGATTCTTTGTGAATGGTTCTATGTGGCGACTGTCTGGATAATTGCTTCCTTCTCCAGTCATATTAGGGAATGGAGTATGAGGAGACATCAAAAAGGTGACACAGTTAGATTGAGAGCTGTTTTGTTATTCGGTCATTGAGACTGGCTTTGTGCCAGCTGAATTTAAAGGGCTTTTCAGCTTAGCATATTAGCTTCAACCTTAAAGCTTTCTTTCAATTTTGTTGTATTTTCCCTTAGGTTGATGAGTTTTTGACAAGTGGATAAGATATGTTAATCACTTGGTGTTTGATTTATTGGGTGACTAATGTATTTTAATTATTGTCCATACTTGGACTTGAAGAGAAAATGACCTGGCAAATTTCATGAAAAAAACAAACAAACAAAAACAAATAAAATCCTCTTTTTTTCTTTACATCTCAGCTTATCATTTTCTGTAATGCTTTTGTAATCCAGAAATGCACCCTTGACCAACATAACCTCCTGGCCCCCCAAAGCATCATTGGATGCTATCCAGTGGGAAGATATATGGGCTAAGGGAGGTTATAAAAAAAGGTGGCACCAACTTTGCTGACTCCTTATATTGCCTAAGTGGACTTTAAGCCATCCCTTGACATTTGTTTTTAAACATTTTGTAAGCTATTCCATTTTCTCAAATTAAAAGCACAATATATTTTCTTAAAATGACGGAACCTGAGTCAGGACTTTCAGTTTGTGTTGTTGCTGTTGTTGTTATTATTACTGCTTTTCACAAAGTAATTACAAGTTTTTTTATTATTAAACCTGACATTGTTGCTCTGTTATGCATATTTAATGCTAATAAATTAAAGTACACAAATATGTTCTCTGTGTGAGTCTGATTATTTGCATGGTAAGCGTTTTCATTACTTAATTCTCATCAGTTCATATGTCGCCTCCTCTGGGACTCATATCTTGATATCTTCAGTTGTAGTAAAGGGACTCAGTTCTCACAGAAGATACCTTGAATAGAGCATGTTGCTGTGACTGTTTGTTTACCTCTTTGCCTCTCCTCCCCAGTAAGGGGAGAGCCCAGGAGGGTGGTTCCCTTTGTCTTTTTATCTTTAGCCTTGGCAGAGTGCCAACTAAGGAATAGGCATTTGGTGCATGGTTGTTTAATAAAAAGAGGGATTTAAATTTTTCAATCACAGGGTTCTTTTCTGGTTTGAAATTTTGTGGAATTTAAATCATGGGCAGATCACAAAAATCTGATGAGTTTCTTGATTTGTAAGTGCCAATTCTCTAGACAGGTTTTTTCACATGAGTCTTGACATGCTTTGTTTTATTAATTGCAATTGTTTTTTGCGTACTAGCCAGCCTGCAGAAGCACACCTAGCTGGAGTGGCTTACTCAGGGAGTGCTTGGTTTTCAGTGGGTCAGTGTCAGTTAGAGGGTGTATGGGTCAATCTTCTCAAAGGTGGG
Organism: Tonatia bakeri; assembly: GCA_004024845.1. Classification (NCBI taxonomy): domain Eukaryota; kingdom Metazoa; phylum Chordata; class Mammalia; order Chiroptera; family Phyllostomidae; genus Tonatia; species Tonatia bakeri. Next base: position 50,472 of record PVIA01004026.1, read on the forward strand.
CAGTTTTTTTTTTCCTCAGGGAAGACTCATGGTGATACCAGGTTGGGGGTAGCTATTGTGACAAGCATCTAAGAGGCTCAGATTGAATTTCACGATTATATAGCTTACTTACAAAAATGTGCAAATGCAAAAGAATAAGAGTTAATACACCTGGGAATCAGAACAGAGATGAAAAACATACTGCAGGCCCAGATATGAGGATGTCCATGTAATAGGAATAAAAAGATCTTGAGGCCCATGGCATAAGTACAGGCTGCTTGTGAGTCAGTTTCCTGGATGGTGTGTCTATCTGGTGAATGAATGATTTGAGAAAAGCCAGACCTGGGATGACATCAAGAGGGAGGCAGTATGGTGAAGCACCTGCTGTCAGCCCTATTCTCACAGAGGACCATTGGACCTTCACTGGCCGAGACTTGGTCATATGGCCCCCATTAACGCAGGCCACCCAGGGCTTTCCAAGTCTGGTGTATGGGCCAGTATTTAATCTGTCAGCCTAGTGCAGAGATACTTTTGTTTCAAGGAATTAAAGACTAGGGAAAGTCTAGTTTCCTACATAAAATAATTTTATTGTCAATTTCTGTTAATTTGCATTCAGCAGTCTGGAGGGAATCTCTCTGTGGCCCTGACCCGTGGTCACTATTCTACTTCAGTACTCTGTCTCCTTCCCCATGCTCTTCCAGAAAAGGTTGTGAGAAATTTGGCGTATATCAAGAAAAAAAAAATAAGAACCCAAACCCAAGTGATAAAAGGACTTTAAATTGCAACAACTGAGAGATTATTGTCTTAAAAAGAAAAAGTTGAGTGGTGATTTAACTGGATTTCAAGTATTAAGTCTCTTTCACAGTGGATTACACTTAGATGTCCATCACCACTGTCAACTGAATAAGAAAAACACTATTTGTACACATCAAGGATTTAGGTTATTTATTTTTTAATCAGTCAAGGACAGTTAACACTGGCATGAATTGTGGGGATCTTCCGAATGGAGGGAATAAAGGATCCTCATTTATTTGGGTAGTAAATGTGATCTTAACCTAAAATCACAAAATTTTGAAGCTGGAAGAAACCTTGGAAATTTGTCTCCCCATCTGGCCTGGAGTCTGTCAGTCCTCTGGTTATGTACTGGGGAGAGGAAGTAGGGATACTGAGGGAATGTTTTATTTCTTAACACTTGCTCATGTCTCAGCCTAAGCAAAACAAATAAATTAAACTCTTAGAATTGGAAGGTGCACCAGAAGTCTAGCTCAGGCCATACCCAGTGTGGAATTTCTGTTCGCCTCCCTGGTGGATGGTAATCCTGTTGCTGCGTGAACACATTTAGTGGGGAAAAGCTCCCACTTCCTAAGACTTCCTGCTGTATCCTGGCTTTTTCTGTCTGCCAGAATGTTTCTTCATGCTTTACTTCCATCTGATGCTCTGAAGTACACATTTATTCCTACCATTGTCCTATAGAGTTACATAAAATGAGCTTTGCATCTTCCACAAGAAAGCTTTTTGGATAGTAAAGACAGCTTTTATGTTTTCAAGTCTTCTAGCTGTTCCCCACATGGCATGGTTTCTCGGTCATTTGTCATCCCAGCAGCCTTCCTTTAACGCCATGTCACATTGTTAGGGTCTTTTGCAAATGGAGAAGTGAGCAAGGGTTTATCTTGGCTTGCCTTCTGTGGAACCTTTAGCACCTTGGGCTTGGGTGCTTCAGCACTCTTGCCTTGCCATTCTGTGTCCGTGTGCTAACCTTTAAACTTCATGGAACTCAAGACCTTCACTGGTGGGCCCACACTAGAATTCTTTCCATGATGTCCTTTGGTTGAATGAGGACTGTCCCTGTGTGATGCTTTTACTCTTCATACCCTTCCTATGGTAGTTCTCTTAGTTGTATTTTCTCCTGTTCCTTTACAGCCTTAAAGTGTCAAATACCTCACCTGCTTTATATGTAGGAGGTTTCCAGAAAACCTGGATAGCAGATACACTTTAACAGTGATTTTCTAGAGGAGTTGCTTTAATTTTGCTTGCCTTTACTTGTGATACAGGCAAATAATAAAGACGGCATGATAGCATGACACCGTGGTGGTTAATTGAGGACAGGCCAATTCCTTTGTTTACTTTTCAGATCACACCGTGAAGGCTACTCAGCATCCCTCTTGGCCAGAGCTGAACCTGCATCTTCTGCCTGCTCTTACTTCTGGCACCCAGTCTTCAAAGGTTGTTGATAAACAGCTCCTAAGGCCATTGAATTTGGCTAACCCAGTGAGTTCAGCTGTAATTTGATAACAAGCTTAAGTTTCACTGAGGCCTAAAAGAGGTCAGTGGCTTCCAACTGTGGTGTCACAACACATTTCTGTGTTACACTCAGCTGTGAGGCATTAACAGCTACTGATAACAACATACAGAAGTTTGCAAATAACTTATTTTAAAATGTCTACGTGTAAACTGGGGTGGATTCAAGTTTACCTGGAAAATTTTACTTTCACTTGCATTCTCATCCAAGTTTCTCATGCAGGAGAGAAAGGAATGGAGCTGTAGCTGTCACAGTGGGCATTTTGCATTACTTGTAGTCTTGTTGATCTTACCCATATTCCCTTAATCATAGTGGAAATTCTACATTCTTGTAATCTGTGACAGTGTTTGCCATATTCCCAAGTGAATATCATGTGATGCGCATCTTGATGGGGAAAGAAGAAGCTGAGACTTAAGACTAGAGAATACACTTGTGCTAGTGAGATTTGTGGATTGAGTAGGTCATGCAGCATGTTAAGTAAGCACCTCTGGGAAATTTCAGAGTACTCTGATACCTTCTGTTCTCAAACATCTTCCAGGGGCCATGCTCAAAATTCCATGGTTAGTTTTTTATTTAAGATAAGATTGGGCACCTTTGATAGAAGTTGCTAACTAAAGTAAATGACTTACAAAAAAATAACTGTAAATTACCACAGCTTTTTTATCCAGTCATATACTGATGGGCACTTGGACTGCTTCCAAATCTTGGCTGTTGTAAATAATGCTGCAATGATCACAGGGGAGCATGTATTCTTTCTAATTAGTGTTTTGGGGTTCTTTGGATATAGTCCCAGAAGTGGGATCACTGGGTGGTAAGGCAGTTTCATTTTTAATTTTTTCAGGTAATTCCATACTGCCTTCCATGTGGCTGCACTAATCTGTGTTCCCACGAACAGTGCATGAGGGTTTCCTTTTCTTCACGTCCTTGCCAACGCTTGTTTGTTGATTTATTGATGAGAGTCATTCTGACAGGTGTGAAATGATACCTCATTGTGATTTTAATTTACATTTCTCTGATGATTAGCGACATTGAGCACCTTTTCATATGTCTCTAGGCCATCTGTATGTCCTCTTTGGAGAAGTGACTATTCAGGTCCTTTGCCCATTTTTAATTGGATTGTTTGTTTTTTTGGTGTGGAGTTTTATGTTTCTTACAAATGTATTGGCTAATATGTTCTTCCATTCAGTAGGTTGTCTTTTCAGTTTGTTGGTGGTTTCCTTTGCTGTGCAAAAACTTTTTAATTTGATGTAGTTCTATTTCTTTATTTTTACTTCTTTTTGTTTCCTTTGCCTGAGGAGATGTCAGAAAAAGTATTGCTAAGATTTTATTGCCTGTGTTTTTCTTTTTTTTTTTTTGAGTTTCGTGGTTTCAGGTCTTAAACTTAAGTCTCTGACCCATTTCAAGTGTAATCTTGTGTATGACATACAAAGGTGGTCTAGTTTCATTTTTCTGCAGTATTTGTCCAGTTTTCCCTATCTGAAGAAAACCAAAACACATATTGGAAAGACTATATTCACTCCTATGTTCATTGCAGCATTATTTACAGTAGCCAAGATCTAGGAAGAGCTCAAGTGCTCATCAGTAGGTGAGTGAATAAAAAAGCTGTGGTACATTTATGCAATGGAATACTACTCAGCCATAAAAAGAAGGAAATCTTACCTTTTGCAATATCATGGATGGATCTGGAGAATATTATGTTAAGTGAAATAAGCCAGTCAGAGATAGACAAGAACCGTATGATTTCACTCAGATGTGGAATCTAATGAACAAAATAAACTAACAGAATAGAAACAGACTCATACAGAAAACAGACTGACAGCTGTCAGAGAGGAAGGGAGTTGGGGGCTGGGTGAAAAAGGGAAAGGGATTAAGCAAAGGAAAAAAAAAAAACTTATAGACACAGACAACAGTATGGCACAGGGGCATAGGGGATTACCAGAGGCACCAGGGAGGGTATGAGAGATCATAGAGGGATAATGGTGGTACAAGGAGACTTTGGGTGGTGAACACACAATTCAATATACAGATGATGTTTTTATAAAATTGTGTACCCAAAACCTATATAATTATATTAACCAATATCACCCTAATAAATTTAATAAAAATAATTTAGGGAATTGGCTAAATTAAAAAAAATACACTCACTCGAGGACATTTTTAAAAAATTGATTTTAGAGAGAGAGGAAGGGAGAGAGGAAGGGAGGGAGAAACATTGATGTGAGAGAGAAACATTGATTTGTTTCCTTCCATAAGCTCCCTAGCTGGGGATTGAACCTGCAACCTAGGTAGGTGCCGTGACTGGGAATCAAAACCACAATCTTTTGGTTATGCTATGATGCACCAACCAACTGAGCCACACCAACCAGGGCTGACTGAATTTTTTTATTTTTCCTTTGGGTGGAAATGAATCCCGGAAAAAATCTGTATTTCAGGAGCATTTTTGAGACTGAACTTTTGTGTCACTTTTTAAATCCATACCCCATGCTTCTTACAAGTATTACTCAATTTTCTATACTGCTCCCCACAAGTATGATGTAATTGTAATATTCCAATTGGTAAGTGGATTAAATAAATCTATCATAGAGATAAAATGGTTGTTGAAAAATATTATTTATTTATCTGCTATTTCTACTTCCGTTCTCTTCATCAATGCTTCAGAGTTTTATTGCCAACTACTTGCTTGGCTCTGTGCTATGTTTGGGGGGCTTCAAATGAAAAAGGCACTCTCAAGATTTTTGTCCAGCATGAGGGGATGAAAGAAAATCACAGTATAAGTTATAATTATTTTAATAGCACAAGGTGCAACATGCTGGGGAATACAGAAAAGGGAATAATTAGCAGTCTTCATAGACTTAACTTTCATTATTTTTTGCAAAAGTAGGTGGAACCAATATTAATTTTTCTGTGTGAGATACATATATACACGTATATGTGTATATATGTGCTCATACAAAGACACATACACAAAGTCTGTCTGGAAAAAGTCCAACCATTGTTAATATAATGCAAATGGTTTGCATGACATCAATGTAACCTGGAAGCCAAGGACAGTGGACTGGAATGTGCATGTGTGAACAGTGATGACTTCACTGTACTACTAGTCAGTGTGGGTGGTAGACGCTGTTGAATGAACATGTGTACTGTGTGGCCCTCATTCACAATTTGTGAGCTAGTACATCACGAATCTGCACCAAATTTTGTGTTAAGCTTGAACATTTCTCTCTGTGGAAACTATTTGGATGATTCAGAAGGCCAAAGCTATGGGCAACTGGTGATTGGCAGCTTCATCACTACAATGCCTCTGGCTCATGCATCATGTCTTCTGCAGAGTTTTTGGTGAAACATCAAATCACCCAGGTGACTCATCCCCACTACAGCTCAGATTTGGTGCCCTTTTACTTCTGGCTTTTTCCAAAACTAAAATTGCCTTTGAAAGGGAAGAAATTGCAGACCATTGATGAGATCCAGGAGAATATGAAGGGGCAGCTGATGGTGATTTGGAGAACTGTGTGAGGTCCCAAGGTGCCTACTTTGAGGGGGACTGAGGCGTCATTGTCCTATGTACAGTGTTTCTTATATCTTTTTCAATAAATGTCTATTTTACATACTACATGGCTGGATACCTTCTGGACTCTGTGTGTGTGTGTGTGTGTGTGTGTAGGATGTGGGCTTATTTTTATATGAAGGTGGAATAAAAAGTGCTGCAAAAGGAGAGATGGTCATTTTTATCTGGAATTCTGTGGTTGTAATTCATCTGTGAGCCAGATGTATAGAATCAATCATGTACTCTTGAAGGTGGAAGTGACTTTAAAAGTCAGCCAGTTTAACTAGCTTCCAGAAATGTTAAATGGGTAACAAGCTTTCCTCTGCCCCTGCCCCCTAGTATTTGCAGTAATCCAGAGGCAGCATGATATTAGGGAAAGAACATTGGTTTACAGTTTGACAAAACTTGCATTTAAATCTCGCTCTCTCCGTGTGCCAGCTGAGTGTTCATGGGAGTTATGTAGCCACTCTGAACCCACTTTCTTACTGAAAACTGGAAATGATCATTAATGGTATCATTGCAAGGTTCTTGTAACCATGAGAGGGATTGTTAACTATGGCAGGGCTTAAAAAGAGCCTTCCATCATGTTAGGTATTGTTATTTTATTGTTGGACATCTCTTTTGAAAGTGCAGCTTTCTGCTTCTACAAGTAACCTGTATTAAAGTGCAATACTCCCTCATGCTACACAAATTCTATTACAGTTTGGGGACCTCTGACATTCTTCTTAGACAGCTTGGCAAAAGTCACCAGTGACTGTCTACTTACTGGTTTCTATGATATTTGACATGAAGGGCTACCTCTTTGTTCTTAAAACATTGTCCTCATTGGCTTTCTTGGATTTCTTCTTTCTTTGATTTTTTTTTTTTTGACAGCTCCTCTTGACTGAGTGCTACATGTTGGCGTTCATTTATCCCTTTACAAGTTTGTCCAGGCAATTTTATCTCCTTACGCTTAGACGATTGACTGTTGCTTATAGGCTGATGATAAACACATCTGTATTTGCAACCTAGTCTTTTTTCCTAGAATTTTCTCTCAAACCTCGTATACAACAGTTGCTGTGGGTAGGTACGGAAGGGCTAAACTGAAGTGGGGTATTTGTTCTCCTGTGTGTCCTGTCACCACTCATGAAGTTGATCAGACCAGTTCAGTTCAGATCTTCCGAATATTTGACCTAGTGCTGCAGTGGCCTCCCAACATCAGTCTCTCTGCTTTCAAACTTGTCCCCTCTCCTACCGCAATTTTCCTATATTGTCACTAAAGTGATAATTTAAAAATGAATATCTGATTACCTGTAATCCCATATTTGGGGGTTGATCTTTTTTTTTCCAACTGACTTGTGGGAACTTTATATATTATTGAATTCAGCCCTTATTGCACGACTTTTGAAAACATTTATAATATAGCATACTTCACATTGTACTGAATTAAGTCTCTAATTTATTACAATGTAAATTCTTAAGGGCAAGGAGAACATTTTTTAATTCATATGTGTATTCTGAATGTTTATCTGCATTTGCTGTATATAAAGTTGGTTGAATCAGTGATATCTTCCATGGCTTTGTATTTGCTTTACTGCCACGTGGAACACTCTTGCTTATTATTATGTCCTCTTTTGTGTGAAACTTACCTGATCCCCTCAGGCACAGCTGTCTGCAGTGCCCCACATGCTTGGCACACACAGTGTATCACAAGCGTTTGCAACAAGATGTTCTCTTTAACCGTGAAGTCATCCAGGGGAAGGGCTCATCTGCTTTGTCTCCCCAGTACTTAGCATGATGCCTGGCACATAATTAATCATGTTACCCCCACTCCCCAACCCCTGCCTGGCATCAAACAAGTTGACTGTAAAATATATAGCTGTTCATCACAAAAGTATAATGATATTAGTACTTGCTTCCCCACCTGGCATATACTTTTTATCAAGATAGCCCAAATTGAATTGCTTTTTCTAGTACCTTTGACGTATGGAATACCTAATCTCACCCCCCTCACCAGGACTTTTCATGGAAACCTATAAGCCAGGTTTCCTTCACTCTGGGTTTTGCAATTATTTTATACAATTCTATGCACAAAATTTTAAAGTGACACATTTTGATTTAATCATGTTTAACAAGTTCTTTGGTTCTAGGCTTATTTAGCTCTTGTTTAAACATCTGGATTTCTTTCTCTCTTCTTTTTAGTTATTTGCTCCAATTTATGTCCTTACTAGATTTGCATAGGCCTTCACCTAAGCCTGGCAACCAAATGAATTTTTGGAGCCAGTCAGTCCGGATAAGGGAGTTCATAAGGCTTTTGTTTAGGTTCTATGTGTCTAACATGGGAAAATAATCCCACCTGTGTTAGTAAGAAGCTAGTGGCTTTTATAGAAAGAAGGGGAGGTGCTTCAGTAATTGTCCTTAATCTTTTCCTTACATAATTAATGTATAATGTATTTTTTCTATAGCTGGACTTTGGAATGATAAATTTAAAAAAAAAGAAGCTAATGGTTTTGCCTACCCTGAGATTATTTTAAAGCTTGTCATTTCAGGGACTGGAAAAATAGTTTGTTTTTTTTTTTTTAGAATAATGATTAGAGAGTTGGTGTGTTTATTACTGGCAAATGTTTGGGACTATGTTATTTCACACAATTTCACACAATTATATTTGGAGGGAATTCTGTTAATTTGTCAGCTACTTTGCTTCTCTGTCGGATCTCACTCAAAGTAAATAAATAAGTAATAAAGTGCCTTTATGTATTTTTTTAGCTTTCTGTTCTAAAAATTTTAATGGCATTAATATGTATGCCCTGCACATAGACTAGCTAATTTTATCCTTCCAATAACTCCGGCTATGGGAGATTCAGCACCTCCTCAAGGTCACATAACAAGCAAGTGGTGGAGCAGGTATTTGGACTTCAATCTTGACTCCAGATCCCGGACTTTTACCACTGTAACGTTGAGTTGAAGTGCATACAGGGCCAAATTCACTAGGGAGTATGTATTAACTGATAGAAAATAGACTTTATTAGGGACTTTTTATATAAAATTTTGGTGGTGCTGGAAATTATTTTAGTGAGAACATAATTGGCCTTTTCTGTGGGAGGAAAAGCTAGCACTTTTGTGGAGCGGGTGTTTCTGCTTCCTTGTTAGAAATGTGTAGCTGAGGCTTACAAAAAATCAGATTAGACTCTAAACTAGGCTTTACTTGGCCATTACTGACCTTATCATGGTGTTATAAGACAGACTAATTTAAAACATAAAAACTGCCTTATGAGTGAGTTATATGAAAAAGACATTTTTATTGGACCTTGAGTTTTTCCTCTAGGTTAAAAGTGAAAAAAACAAACCCTCAAACTAGTGCTAGCAGTTGTATATACTGTTGGCCTTTGTTTTAGAGATTTTGCTTCTTTATATTCATTTTTATATTTTTGTCACTAAAGCAAATAAAGGAAGCCACACATAGCTAAAGTGAAAGCCACTTCAAGGAGACGTCACATGAAACATTTTGAGGAGGGAGTTATGTGGTTTTATTGTAACATGCAAATGTGAATTGTTTTAAGATCAGAATTTTCATTTACAGTGGTAAATGAAAAATTCATAACTATTCTGTACTATGGTGGTAGTTTAGGACCAGCCTAGTTGTACTTTCAAATAAATGTTGTAATTATTTAAAGGAAAGGAGTGATGATTCGGAATCAGAATTTTAATGCTGTCTGAGGCAGGTGTTTAGAGAAACTTACTTCTTTTATTTATTTATTTAAACATATTTTATTTATTATGCTATTACAGTTGTCCCATTCTTCCCCCCTTTATTCCCCTCCACCCTACACACCCCCTGCCATCCACATTCATGTCCAGGGTCTGTCGTTCATATAAGTTCTTTGGCTTCTCCATTTCCTATACTATTCCTAACCTCCCCCTGTCTGTTTTCTACCTACCATTTATGCTGCTTATTCCCTGTACCTTTTCCCCCTTTCTCCTCTCCCCTTCCCCACTAATAACCCTCCATGTGATCTCCATTTCTGTGATTCTGGTCCTATTCTAGTTGTTTGCTTAGTTTGTTTCTGGTTGTGTGTGTTTTTAAGTTTGGTTGTTGATGGTTTTGAGTTGTCATTTTTAATGTTCATATTTTTGCTCTTCTTTTTCGTAGATAAGTCCCTTTTTCTTTATTCACACAATTGCTAAACACATTTCTGATTCAAACGATTCTGGCTTGACTGACTGAGAAGACTGTGGCTGGAAGTAGTTGCAGGTCAGGTTCAGGTGGAATGGAAGATTAGCACCTTGCCTTGATTCCCTGAGTCTGGAAATTCAGAGAGCTCCAGTTTCATACTGGCACCTCTGACTTTCCCTTCCTTCATGGCTAATACTCTGTATGTGGGGAAATTTCTTCCCTGCTGGAGTCAGCTTGGGTTCAGATTTTCCTTTCCTTTTTTTCCCTGTGGCATTTTCATAAACCTTGGACTTAAAATATGCTTTTTGTGTGTGTGTGTGTGTGGAATGGTTGTTTAAAGATGTTCTTTAACACATGGAAGAAAAAATTGAATAACTTTAATTCTTAAATAGGTGTACAACTAGGGTGTTTTATTGACAGTTCTTATTTTGTTAACTTATGTATATTGAAATATAAGTTATTTCATGGCCTGAAAAAACAAAATATACATTACAACTTTCCTGCTGTGTGTGTTTATTTTAATCCTTGGGTCAGACCTTGTGTGAAATAAGCTTTACCTTTTAAGGAAATTGAAACTGAGATACAATTATGTCCAGTGTTTATTATTGTACACACAGACAATTTGAATGTTGGTAGTGCAGGAAAAAATGTCAGGCAAGATTGTATTAAAGTAGGAATAGCTAAGTAAAATAGCTAGTGATGAATCATGTCATTCATTCCATGTATGAACAATGTGAGAAATACATACGAAACATGCTTGGATACAGCTGTTTAAAACATGGCTTTAACTTGTCCTAAGAGTGAAATTGTAAAATAGAATACTAGCGTAAAGAGTACTTCTTTTTGAGAATTCCCCTAGTAAATGCAACTTCTGAACTCACTTCCCTGTTTTTGCTTTATCTTGAACTAATGAGGGAGGCTTGTAAATTTGCAGTACATTCCAGGCTTTAGAATTTTTTCTTGTGGAAGAGAGGCATGCCCCCGGAGTCCCATTCGGTCACAACACTTGATTAAAATTCAGTTGGAATGGACGTAAGTGAGACCCAGTATGCCATTGCTTCTACAAATTCTTAAAAAAAAAAGGAAATGTACATTAGGTTATATTCTGTACATCCACTATTTTTAATATTTTTCCCTTCATATGCTAAACTGTTTATTATGGAATTTGCACGTCCCTTCTGTAAAAGGTTTATAACTGTGAGGTTTTGTGAATGATTTGATGTATTTCTGGAAGGATAGAATTGTCTCCAATGTATATATTTGAATGATCTTGTAGTTATATCATAATTATGTTATAAATAATAAAGGTGCCATCTGGTCTTGAACTTCTATCTCCTTTAAAGAGATAGCACCAGAAATGATATTTTGCTTTTGATTATTTGGCATGTATTCAAAACATTACTTTTTTCCTGAGCTGCTATCTCAGCTACTTTTTAGAGATTTTCATTAATGAGGGGAATGAGTAGGAGGAAAGCCATTCCTTGTAGTCAGGGTGATAGTGTGGCAGCTAGAAGTGGTGTTGTCTGCAGGTCACCCTTACTTGATTTGTGTTGTCATGCAAGAAACTTCTTTTTTTATGCATTTAGCTCAGAACATGGCATTCTGGACAATTCATCATATGGTACTTGTTCTTATTTCTGATGGAATCTCCTCTAGAATATTCAGAAAGAGGTAAGAGAAAGGACTGAAATAGTAGGATGATGGCATACCATCTTCGTTCTTCACAGACCTGCCTGTTTCTGTTTTAGAAACACTCTACCATTCTTTTTGCTCTCTTTAAATTGAACCCATTTGGATTAAAATTAAACTTATCTTTATGATGTGACTGCTTGGTTTCAGTTATTTTTAAAAATGCTGTTTTTTAAAAATCTCTGTGGTAGCCCATCTGAGATGGTTTATATGGAAACCTGATTTACTGCAGAGTATTTTGTGGATCAGAGAGAGTAAATAATCTGTTTATGATCAGAGAGCTAATCAACAGTAAAGCTGATATTCCTAAACAGAACATTTAACAATTATTTTGGAAAATTTTAAACACACGTACAAGTTGAGAGGACAATTAATCCCCATGTACCTGTCCCACAGATTAATGATTGAGATAACCAGATTTCCCTGTTTGCTTTATTCCTTCTTTTCTCTCCTCCCTCTCCCTCCCCCTGTCACCCCCTCCACTCCCCTCCTCTCTCTTTTCTTTTGCTTGCTGAAGTTTTTTAAAGCAGATCCCAGATAACCACATTTTCAAATGTGCCAATTTTGACTTTGGGATAAGCATTTTATCTCTATATCAGATCCTCTTAGAAGAGAATGATGTAATATGAAGACTGTGAACCAATAGAAAGCATACTTTTTTAAGAGAACAAGTTTGTATGTCCATTCAGTTTGCCCTTCATTTATTGATAAATTAGCAGTGAAATAGCTAATACTTTTCGAGTGCTGATTCTAACCTAGGAATAGCCACTCCTGCTTCCTGCCTCTTGGTTCTTGTAGTTCTCAATAACTCTGCACTCAATAATTTTTTCTTGTGGGTTCAAGTTGCTTTTTAAATATAGGTATCTCTTTATGTAAAAGTAAAATATTTTATATTGTACATTACCTTAATAGTAACACCTTTTCCACTGTTCACCTTTAATATTAGTTATAACAGCACATCAATAAAGGTATATTGTTGGTTGCTGCTCAAAAATGCGGTCCCTAGCCCAACAGCATTGGCATTGCATGGGGGCATGGTAGATAGGTAGCATCTCAGGCCATTCTCCAGACCTGTCCAATCATTCTGCATTTTAAGTAAGATCCTCAGGTGATCTATATGCATATTAAAGTTTGAGAAGCTTCTGATAGCACTTACACAGTGCCTCTCAAGCATGGCTACCAGTTCCAGTCACCTGGAAAACTTTTAAAGCTACCAATGCTCAGACCAATTAAATTAGACTCTCTAATAGGCCCTAGGACCTTTATTTATTTATTTTCTTAAGTCTCCAGGGTGATTTTTTAAAGTTTGGCCAGGCTTTAAAGTGCACTGGTTTAATAGGACTGGAATATCTTTCCATTCTGTTTCAGCTGCTTAACTCTGACCAGAATATTTTATCTTATAAATTGTATATTGAAACTGATGAATTGTATAAATTGTATATTGAAACATATAAATGAGAATTGAAGATGAAAAAAATTTTGGACTTAGTCTTTTCAGTGATGGTAATTCATTTACAACTGTATAGAAAATAATTTCCTTTTATGTAGTACTGAACTTTTTCACTGTTCTCTTTCTTTGGCACTAGGGCAGAAAATGCTGCCCATATTTATTGTCTATTCTTTGTTCCATTCTTTCCTTCAGGTGAGTTACACAGAGGGAGACAGGGAGATACAGAATACCGAATGGACAGAAAGTGGACCAAGAGTCATTAAATTTATGAGATCATACTAGAGAGGATTCTAAGTATTTTAATTTTGTTCTTAATTTTTTTCCTGTGTGTACATGGATATTTACTTTTCTTTGAGTCAGTGACTATAATTCTAGGCCTATATTTTGTTCATTCAGCTGCAGTCACTGAATGCTTAATAAATGTAGCCACAAGAACCAAGTAATGTTTTTGTGCTCCTTACGCAGTTGCACGTAGTGGACTGGTTTAGAGCCCGGACTCTCGAGTCAAACTACCTGCCTGGCACCCTAGCTAGCTCGCTGCTTCTTTGCTGTGTAACCAGGGGCAAGTTAATTACGTGCCTCAGTTGTCTACTTTTTTGTTTTCTATAAAACAGAGTGGCCTCACAGCACCTACCTGTAGAGTTGCTGCAGTGATTAAATGAATTACTATATGTGTAAAGCACTAAGAAGAATGCCTGGCACATAATAAGTGCTATATAAATTCTTGCTGGTAGAATTGTTATTGTTAATTATTCCATATCTCAAAGGCTTGTATATGAAGGCATAGACTCTTAACCTAATCTGTGAGAGATTCTTTAGGTTAAAATAGGACTTTTGTGCAGGGAAATTGGCTCCCTGATTAGAGGCAGGACTCTAGAGGTTCAGACATGTATTCCAACTCCATGTATTTCCTACTTTATTGGGTAATTGGGTTAATCAGTCCACCTCTAACTGAAGGGTGTGCAAGTTAACACTTATCTCATGGACACAATTAACCTAAGTTTGTTGAAGTATTTTATATCCCTTGAATAAGAGCCACTGAAAAAATTCAACTTTTAGTTTTTAAAATAATTGCTTTCCCCAAAGCTGTGTAGTAGCACATTTGAGTATTTTTAAGCCATTAGTTAGATTAGTAGCATTTTATAGTTGGGCCTTATTTGAGGAGTGGCTGTAGACATGGAGGAAATGTGGCAGACAGATTGGAAGGCAAGCATGGTAGTCTGCATTGGAACTGAGGTTCTAATATTCTAATATTCGAGTGTGGATACCTCAGGGGACTAAAATATTACATTTTAGTACAGTGACTTTATTTCACAGATTGGAAAATTGTGGCTGAAAGGTGAAGATTTTGATGCTTTTAATGAGAAATGCACATTCTAGTTTTACTTACTTTTGATACTTATTAATTAAATACATTCTATGCATGTGTGTACATATATATATGTCAAGTGTTGCAAAAGTAATGTAATAGCAAAATTGAATATTTTTTTACAACAGTTTTCTTGTGTCTGTTTTTACATACCTCTTAAAAGTTGTAAGATCAACTAACTGATATTCAACTAGTGACTGCATGCATTTTGGAATAGAATATGGTATCTATTTTTTATGGGCAAGATCAGGCATGTTTTTGTTGGCATTGAAGAAATTGCTGTGTGAAAAGAGTGACTATTATTTATTTAACATTTAACCTGAAAGTTAAAATGTGTTCAAAACAGCTCATTTGACAGTCTGAGTCAGAAGTACGAAAGGACAAATGGAACAAGGATTCCTTATTCTTCATCAGGGAAAGGCCACCCTTCTGCAGGGGCAATGCCTATAAATGGTCTTTGTGGGGAAAACGTCCTCTGTGGCAGCAACTGCCTTTCTGGTCGGCCTGGCTTTCCCCTTCCCTCACTGTGCATTGTTGCTGAAAACACTTTACTCTGCTGATTGACTCTTCAATTTTCTCATGTCTGCTACATAAAATTAATTTTTCATTTTTCTGCTCTTATTTTTGAAGCTTTGTGTGGCCTTGGTACCAGCTGCTTGCCTTTGTTTTCATTTTTCCCTTCTTGGGGGCTTGTTCATGATACTTGATATCCTTGGAAGGTTTCCTTTTTTTTCATGCCATAAGACAACAAATGAATCCCGTTCTTTGGCCTTTTATAGTTAGCTTTTTGGGGAGGAAATTTAGAGAAAGAAAATTAAAAAAAATGTTACTCTCAAAATTCAAGATAGAATGACAGTCACTCCCACTCATGGACTGTTTGGTCTCTGTTGATATTTTTGAGCCTAAGCCTTTCCAGTAGGGATTGCCTTTCCTACCCCCAGTGACGTCATTATGTCTCATGCCAAAGTAATGCCCAACACTCAATTTACCTCTGAAATGCTCTTGTGTTTGCTTTTCTAAAAAAATGTATGTGGTTTTTTAAACTCTACTTTTTAAAAATATTTCTGTAAGTCAATTGTATGAAAGGATTTGTGTTTCTATTTTTTTTTTCAGAGTTAAAAATGCACAAAACATAAACATGTACAGGCATGTTTCTCTCTGGAGACCGGTTGTCCTGGAGTTTGTTTATGAGCATTATCACCTGTCACATGTAGGTGAGAAAAGTGAATCACACTTTTGGATCACACAGATCGTTGGTGGACTTTGAAGCACAGATCATGTATGCCGTATGAGACTCTTTTGATAGCAAATACTATAAACCATCCAAAATAGGTTATCTTGTACCTGGAAGTCCAAGGGATAGATTTGACTTTAAACACACACATTAGGGTTCTCTTTTTTATCCCTCTGTGATGTTTTCCTCTTAGTTGGATTTATAATCATGCAGGCTTTTTCCACGTTATAGCTAAGAAAACCACCAGAAAATCACGACTCACGCGGTCTTTTTGCTAGAGATCTTAGACGAGGCCTGTCACAGCAGCCATAGAAGCCCATGCGATCTCTCTGAAAGGTTTGATTGGAGCATATGCCCACTCATGGATTAGTCACTGTGTCCAGGTGTGATGGGCCAGCTGATTTACAAAGTAATGACAGCCTAATTACAAATTGGAATATTGTTTGTTGAAGTCAAGATTAGAATGAAGGAGTAGCTGTGCTTATGGCCTGCTCCTGTAGCTGGAAGGACTGTCCTTTTTTTCTACTACTGTATTTCTTTCTAAGAACCAGGACCAGTCGATCACCTGAGCCCTCTCCATTGTAGGAAACACATTGAAATGTTATTTAATATGCTATTGATCTATCCTATCGCTGTGCTGATCTGTTTCTAAAATACCATCTTCCTTCAGCACCTATACTGTTTTAATATCAATATAATACGTAAACAGTTGAGGTTTGATTGATTACATCTCAGGGTAGCTGTGTTTGGGTAGTTTTTAGGGAATGCTTTCCTAATGCTAATACTAATCTCAGATGTATACTCTTTTAGCCACAACATGGGATAGCTTACTTCCAGATGTTTTAAAATCTACAAATGTGTGTGTAAACTCTGAGTAGTTTCTATGAGATAGGATTCTATTTACTGTTCTTGTTCTTACATCGATTTTTGTGTACTCTTGAGTAAGACTAGTCAGTTCATACAACTTGTAGCTGGTCTCAAAATTTGTTGAAATTAAGGAACAGTAAACAGATGCTTATGGGTATGAGTGAGCCTTAAATGGATACCTCCACTGATTTGTAGGCTTTCCTTGAAAACGTGCCAAGCAGCTAAAAATCAATAGACTGTAACCTCAGTGACTTTTCAACTAGCATATCACTAGCTTTTAAAAGTGATAATTAATTTGTTTCTCATTCTTTTGAGGGGCCACATATTATTGAAGAAAGGTAAGATAACTTTCTCTTCTTCTTTTTTTTAACCCAGGTAGCTTTTTTCAGTCTGATATAACTGAGAGAAAATTTTCTGCTTTCCAAAAGCTCAATAGCTCATGGGAACTTCTGTCTGTGCGAGCCTGCTTTTCAAATATAGTTTTTTCATTATGTTCTCATTTGCTGCCAATTTAAAGATTTTTTTTTTTTAAACTCTGTAGTTGAGAGGCTGCTTATCCAGCAGAAATGGACCTAGTCTACCTTGAGAGGTGTGGAAGCCTGTATAAAACATTTTTGGAATAAAGAGTGTTTGGAAAAGTGAGACTCTCCATACTAATTATGATTTTTCATTTCTTAGATTCCAGATCCTTTTGAGCAAAGTTATGTGTAAGTCACTGGACAGAACTTTGCACCATCAGGATGTTTTGGAATTGATAGTGGATTTTATGTTCATATTGAAAATTGTAAGAGTTGTTGAGACTAAGTGTAGGTTTTAGATACTAAGAAACCTATTCAGTCTTAACCTCTTTCATCTGTAGCTGTAAATGAATATGTTAATTACTCTGCTGGTGGAAGACATCTGTCATGTTTCAGTTCTTGGTATCTCTCTGTTGCCTGTCTTTATCTTAGTCCTGTGTGGTGGATATACAAACAGCAATTATTGCAGTGCTATGTACATGCACAGTCCAAAAATATCATTTTAGTAAGCCTAATTTTATTAATGTTTCTAGATTAATGGTTTATTTTAAGATTGGTGAGGTAAGTATGATATCTGCCTTTGATTAGTTTGTTCTGCCTTTGATCAGTTTGTCCTAAATCTAAGCACATTATTAATTGAAGTGTATTTACTTACCACTTCCATGATCTCTTTTAAAAATACTTCATTATTAAAGGAAGAATAAATATTTCTGTCATGGGAAAATAATTTTTACTTTTAAAAGATTTAATATTGAAGTTCCTTTTATGAAGTATGCTGTAAACTTACTCAGAAAGAATCGTGTAATTGGTGTTAGGGTTTTTGGAGCCCAGTCTTTTATAAACAGGTGTCAGTGGGTTTTTTCAATAGTTGAACTTTTTTCATACCATTCAGTGGTTTAAATTTTTTTGAATTCATTTCTTAAAAATACAAACCCAGTATTAATTCTACAACATGCATGTATTCTGTTATTGTTAGTGGGTAATTTATATTCTCAAATTGCCTTGGTATGTAATTTACTACATCAACCAATTTTTTTAAAAAGTGAGAAATAATAATAGACTTAACACTTGTTAAGTGGCTATATGTATCAAGTACTGTTACAATCTGTTTTCCATGTAGTAGTATATTTAATATTCAGAACAACTTTAAGAGGCAGGTACTGTTATTATTCCCATTTTCCAGATGAAGAAACTGAGTTACAGTGGGGATAACTTCTAAGGTCACACAATTTGTAACTGGCCATGTAGGGATTTCAGCCCAGGGCCCATTGTTCAGCTACCAGTATGCCTCTCAAGGCTCTATACGATTGCTGAGACTGTTATCAGGTTAATCATTGAGTGGACCTAAATTAACAAAACTGTAGTTTATTAAATAGTGTTCTCTGATTTTGAAAAAGTGAACAAATAATATTGTCAGTATCCAAATATTATTGTATATAACAAGTAATACTCATTATACTATATGTGTTTAACTATGACATTATTTCTGTGTTTAATTTTGAGCCTTCTATTTTAATCATGATCCTTGTAAATCTATCTAAATCTAAAAAATGACAAAATATACTCAGACACTTAGAATGGAACCATATAAAGTGGATTGGAAGAGACAGGGAATGTTTAGTCTAGCATTTAGGTTCTGGGGTAGTTAAGGAAATTCATTTGATGAATTTTCACAAATACATGAAATGGAAAGAAAAATTTTACTGTCCTGACTATGGATCCAGGTAGTAGAAATCACATCACTTTACCACTGGAGAAATTGGAGGGTTGTGTGTTTGTGTGTTTATGTGTTGGGATTGCTGATGAGGGAGCCCCAAGACTGTTCAAGAGATAACTCATGACCTGGTCTTATTTTGCCGTGGACTGTTTGGATGGCTTTGTCTAGCTGACTTCGGTCAGATGGATTCTAGAAAGTGATCGTGGGAGGTTGGGAAGGTTTATGAGAGGGAGGAGAGAGCAGGGTAGGATAAATGCCACGACGAGTGGAACATTAAGGAAAAGATATTTAAAGAGAATTTTAAGCACACTTACTTTGTTGAATGTGAAATGACTCCTCTATCTTCCACAACAAACTTTTGTAAAAGTCAACTTTATTTGGTTAGTTCCTTTGAAGTTATGTTTGCGTTTTTCTCAAATGCCTAGTTATAAAAGTCCAACTTCTAGGGGAGGAGACCGGCTTGTAGGTGACAGCGGGGACCACAAGAGCTCACTTCCGTTCAGGTTACAGGAGTACGCATGCCCGAGAGTGCTTTCGAGCGATCGTGTGACTAGAATGGATTTGAGAGTGGTTATACATCTACATGAATACTTGGGCCTAAATTGATTACTGAAGCACCTTTCAGATGTGATTTCTTATCAACATTTGCATTCTGTCCTGTGTTCTGTTTGGTTTATGGCCTCTCTTCCCTATTCTCTGTTTTGTTTCTGTCCTCTGGGTACTAGGAGAATTCTAGAAGATAAATGATGGTTTAAAATCAGTGGCACCCCCATTGGTAGAATTTATCATCTAATATAATGCTTTATATCCTAAATCTGGAAAAAGATGACTGTTTATAAAACAAATCCTGCTTGATTTTTGTCTGATAGACCCAATAATTTATTATGTAAATGGTGAAACTAAAAGTAAAATTTCCAAAATGGTGAAAACAAAAGTAAAACTTATCCAAAAAAGTGAAACCGCATGTGTTAACTTTATTGTCTATAATGAGATGATTCCAATGGCATAATATATTCTACCTAGGAAATAATACAGCATCTGTCTGTTTCAGTCATCTCAAGTTATCAATATTTACATGATAATATTATGAATAAATTGAAGACTGTATGCAAATATCTATGGCAGGTTCATCGAGTTGCCTCCAGATAGCCTCTTACCTTCCATTTCAGAAATAATAAAACTCTGGTCTTAGTTTAGCACTTTGATACCAGGCTAGAAAACCTACATTTCCTAGTGCCCTGGTCTCCTTTATGCCAGGCAAGTGCATGTAACTATGTTCTATGTAGTAGGAAGAATTGAAGTATTGAGTGTTACCTGAGAAATAATCTTAAAAAGGAAGAGTAGCGTGCTGCTTTTTTAAATTCTGTCGTCTTGCTCCCTGGAACACGTGTGATGGCTGGAGCTTTGTCAGCCATTTTGGATGACAGACAAGCATCACGCCCCAAAGGATATGGAGTGGCCAGCTGAAAGGAGTCTGCGTTCTTGATGACTATGGGATTGCCATTCTCAGCCTGGATTAACTACCTTGACTAACTTTCTCTGAAAGAGAATTATACTTCTATCTTATATGAGCCATTATTGTTTTGGGTTTGTCATATCCAGCTGAATCTAATTCTGGCAGATAAAGTTACTTCCCCATACAGAAAAGCCAGTAAATAGGATCATTTTTGGAGAAAATAAATAAATAAGTAAATAAATAAAATTGTATAATCTCACCCAAGGACATTTTTTTCATTGCTTTTAAACAGAAAGGAAGGGAGAGAGAGAGCCATTGATGTGAGAGAGAAGCATCAATTGGTTGCCTCCTATACACACCCAGACCAGGGATTGAACCCGAAGCCTAGGTATGTGCCCTGACTGGGAATCAAACCCACAACCTTTTGGTTAGGAGAAGATGCTGCAACCCACTGAGCCACACTGGACAGGGCTGGATATTTTATTCATTTGGATATTTCATTCATTCTTTTGGGCATATTTCTGCATCCTGAATGAAAAACTCTTGATACCTACATGTAAATACCAGTGAATATTTAGAAGCAACAAGGTGTATATAGAGGGAAGAACATGAACTTAAGTTCAAATTCTATTGGCTATGTGATCTTGGGGTAGTTATTTAACCACATTGAGTCTGAGTTTCATCTTTTGTAAAACTAGGGTTGTAGTGTTTTCCAAAAGTTATTGTTGAATAAATGCTTGGCTCAAAGTGTACCACATAGTGGGCTCAGCGTTTACATTTGTTGCCTCCGTTCCTGTTTTTCCTCTATACTAGAGATACGGGGTCGTGCCAAATGGTATATTCCCCTGCCGGCACCAAGAAAATAAAGAGGCCAGAAAATGGAATATGTTGTCTGTTGGCAGAAAAAAACAAAGTAAAGGGAACTTGTAGCCGTGTTCTGGAAGGCTACAGACACAAAGGTGATTCAAGAATTCATTGCAATGTACAATGAAAATCGGGTCTTTTAGGACCTAGTATTTATGTTTTAAAGCAAGTTTCAGGGTTTTATATACAGAGAACAGCTACTTGATGATAAGATTTCTCTCACTAAGGACTGTGATGCTTAAATGAAAAATCAATTGAATCAAGAGCTAATTGTTTTTAATGATGTTTTGAAAAAATACAAATAAAATATATTGTCCTTCTGCAGAGCAGTTTTGTAAAAGATGAGAATAAGCAATGACTTAATGAAGGAAGGTGGCCATTAAGATAACTTGAAGTAACAGATTTGAGGAATTTTTGTATTTTGTTTCCAGTCTCCTCTTTGTGGTTCAAATGAAAAATGTAGAAAGCCTCTCATAGGGATTACTTTTATTCTCTTCAAAATATATTGAGTTAGATATTTTTATTAAGTTATTGAAAATGATAAATGGTAACACGAGTACTTTATTGCCCTGTGGTTTTCACAGCAGAAAAGCAGCTTAAGAATTACCATTTTGAAAATTAAATATTTTAATAATTTAGCTGATAATATCTCCTTAGTTAAGATGTGATAAATGAGAAGCCTAAAGCCAAAACTTATTTTTTAAAATCAACATATGTTGAAATGTCTACAGTAATGTTGCCAGTACAAGTGTTGGATAGTGTAGTGCAAACATATTTTTGCAAATATCTGATTCCCTTCCATTTCTGGAATGTGTCCCAGTTTTAAATGTAGGGTAGGTGATGAAATTGTGAGGCATTAAATGCACTTACAATTGCAAATGCATTCTAATTTTTTCTGACAATTGCTTGACAGCTTCTGACTCGTGTTTCCTGTTTCACAGTAATGACTGTTGTCTCCTAGCGTTTGTCCCTCAAGTGAAGAACTCCTTAGAACAGAAGAGCTTTTGGGATCAGTTCCCCCATTTTTCATTTGGTCTTTAATCAGCTAGGATTGCCTTTAATCATTCCAATTTTTATATTTACAGCCATATAAAAGTTAAGCTTAATGGAGTTTTAAAAATCCAAACAAGATGTAGCTTATATTATTTATTTTCATGTAAAATTACATTACTAAAAAAGCCAGTGTAAGCCATTTGCTTATAGTAAATGATGCCTTCCTCTAGGAATTTTTAGTTTGTTTAATGGGGCTCCTGAATAGACAGCTGTGCAGTCTGAATTGCCTTAGACTTTGAAAACATTTCAGATGTAAGGCTCTACCAGCATGGAGTGCTGATCTCCGCACAGACGGGTGAATGGCGCTGCCTGGGAAAGTTAGGGCTGCGATGTTCTCTTGCATCTCAAAACAGAACTAAAACAGAAATTAAGAGGAATTGTATAAAATCTCCATTTCTGCCATGTTTGCAGATGTCAGCTAAACAAATAGGAACATTAATTTGAACTTTCACAAAATGACCTTTTTATAATGTAATACCATCTTAAACAGGGAGATAAATCTCCATTTACCTTAAGTCGGAACCTCATTAATGTGTCCCAGAGATTAACTCCACATATTGGATTCACTAATAACTCAGAATTTCTTGCTATTAAAAAAGGAGAGATGTTTATTATAGAAAAAAATGCATTTCAACTCATGGGATGTTTTGGAATAAAGAATGATGGAGTATCAGGAAAATGGAAGCATTTGAGAGATCTAGGGTGAAGGATTTGGTTAGACAGGAAGAAAAGAAGGAAAGAAGAAATAAACTTTTGAAAATGTATTGGAATGCTCTTCTCAATAATTTGTCTTATATTTTGGTTTACATTTTTAAAGTGCTTTTTATGTATTCTGGTTTTTTTTTTTTTTTTTTTGCAGCCAGAACAGTAATGTGTCATAGACACTGGTTGTCCCTGCCACCGCTTTTTTACGCGCCAAATGGTGCTGTCCTCTGTGGAAGGCACTTAGGCTCTGCTGTTTCATGTTTTGGTTTGTCTTCAATACATTTTGTTCTTTTTTTGGCTGTTTGTCTCTATAGCATGAATCTACACATTTTGTTTTGTAAAATTATTAAAAATTAATTGAAATTTTTAAATAAAATGATTATGCAGCTTAATTTTCCCAAATGTTTTATTAAAGGAGCTATTTTAACTTTATTTTATACAAAATCTCTGTACACTAACTAAGTGAATGGTCATTTATCTAGTCTAACAACGAACATAATTCATGAATCTTAGTTCCATAAGAATGTAAATACAGGATTCTAGATATTTTATTTCAGATATTTGCTTTTTCTTCTTAGATAAAATCTCTTCTCCAAGGTAAATTTTCTATTAACTTTTTATTTATAAAATTATACTTGATATGTTCTAGCCTTTTTTAATCTGGCATCACATAATTAGTTATAATTTTATACTTTCAATGAGGTTGAATTTATTGTAAAGATCCATGTTACACAATTGCTTACTTGCACCACATAAGTGTGCAAAATAGTTGTTTATTGCCTTGACCATGTGTATAGTTCCAGAGTCATTTAAATCATGTCGTTTGTGATCTTTTTGTACTTTTCTCATTGACTTCTGCTTGTTTTTTTCTAACTGCTTAATAGATTAAATGAAGTATTTGTGTAAGCCACCTAGTACAGTGCTTGACAAGGAGTAAGCGTTCATAAAATATCAGCTATTATTTTAATAATTAAATGGTATGTAGTAATATGTAGCAACAGATGGTAGAGAATCGAGCCTGGATAACTTATGGATGGATTTTTTTGCCTGGCTCCATAACTACCTTTTGTGGGAAGAGGTAAATATAAAAAGACACAGTAAGTTGTCTTAGTTGTCTGGCATAGATGCAGCATTATTCTGGGAGGTAAGACCTCAATGTGGAATACTGCCTTACAGAAATGGAGCATAGGGTGGGGACCAGAAAACCTTATGTTTGTGTGACTTCAGGTTAACTTATCTAATTTTACAAGTTTCAAATTCCTCATCAGATAAATAGGAGTAACACAAACTGGTAGGACTGGTTATAAAGATGAAATGAAATAACATGTGAAGAATGAGGCACAGTATACATTAGGTATTCAACAAATATTAATTTTCTTTCTCCTAGGGCAGAGAAGAGAAAAATGGCAGGAATGTAATAGAAGAACAAAATTGAATACATGGCACTCTTTTCATAATTTTTAAAAAACATACATTAATCTTTTAGAATTTTAGCTGTACTTGGGTTCTGTGAAAATAAATCTTGAAATGATGGATTATCTATTTCATTGCTATGACTTATTTAACATAAGTGAAAATTGACTAATTCTTGATTTTTAAATGTCTCCTTTTATAAAGCTTATTTTTTGTGTTTTATTCTTTGCTTAAAACAAGATTTTAGTATTTTTTACTATTCCATTTTGTAGTAATTAACAATTTCTACTCATATCTTTAGGATGATGAATTTCAAGTAATCTGCTATTCCATCTCAAATACATTAATATAAGTTGTATCTTGCCAAGTAAATGTATAATTTTTATTTAATTTGAACAAAGTCCTTATATTAAAAATGCTTATGTATGCCTTTGTTGTACTGAATTTTGTCATAGATTTTATAGACTATTCCTAAGCAAAATTTTTTATTTGATGGAAGTAAATAATACTAACTTACAAAACCAAACATAAATTATTTCTCTCAAAATGGAGTTTATATAGTTTCCTTTTTTTATGAGTCTTGCAGGACAGCTATCACCCTTTTTGAAAAAGTTTGAGGCTTCTGTGATTATATTTAGAAGTCCTGTAAGCCAGGTTGATCCATAGAGCTCAATAATCATTTAAGTTTGACTTATCTTTATTTTTGTCTATTGTATTAATTATGATAGATATTAAGAACCTTGACAGAAAACAAACCAGTATGTAGAAAGTCAGGAAGTTAATCATGGAAAGTTTTTCTTTTTATTTATACAAATACAATGATTAGTAATATTATAGTTGGAGAAGGTACAAGTAATCTACTTTAGTTAAACTAAAGTAGATATTAGATAACTTGATAGTTGGTTCAGTTTTTATAATTGTACTTAGAAAATGAGTCTTGTTTGTATACTGATCTTTTCATATAGGACATGGAATGCAGAATTAAAGTGTAGGGGTCTGGTGAATCATTAGGAGGAGCTGAAAAATATGTGCTGTCATTTTCAAACAAAAATATGTAGCATATAATTTGAAGTAGTTTTATTACATCAGTGTAAGAATATTCTATAGAAACATTTCATCATTTTATACATTAGAGAACATGATCTCCTTTGGTTCATTCTGACTGCTAACCATTCTTGTGTAGATTACAAAGAGAATCCATCAACACAATAAATTCTGTTCTTCTTATGCAGGTGCATCTAGATTTCTTTTTTAAAATTGTATAACTGGAATTTTGTCAGGGCCCTACATGATGGGCCCTGATGCTTTCTTTTAGATGCTTTATTTTATTCTCAGGTGGGGTCACATTGATTTTTTTTTTTTGTAATTCATGTTCCACTTTGCCATATGTAAGACCGTTTTCCATGCACCCTAGAACAAGATGAAGTTTGTGGGACTGTGAAGTGTCTGCCCCCTACTCTTCCCCCACTAACACACACATATTCTGCCTTTTGGGTTTCAACTATTAATATGAAACCAACATGACAATGTAACTCATTCGGAGTCTGGCTGCCCCCCTTCAGAAGTGTTATATTTCTTACGTTCTATTACATGTGGGTTAGTCCTTTCATAATATCCCTAGGTATAAAGTGCCTGACAACTGGAAGCCACAGGAAGCACCAAGATAACACCTGATGTGTGGTATCGTTTTTTCCCTTTCTGTCCCCTTAGCTGTTACACATCATACATGACAGAGGCCTTGCTCTCCAAGTGAAGAGGGGGAATGGCAGAGGTTGGGGTTGGGCTGGGAGAGGTTTTTGTATAAAACTCTCTATTCTTTCTTCTGGGAAATAACTTCCTCTCACTAGTGTAAATGCTTTAATATCATTGTGTTTATGTATAAAATTTCACATTTCAGAAAGTATGCTTTAAATGAACAATGAAGTACTTTGTGAATGTAGAATAATTTTTGAATAACACTTTATTAAAAATAATTCTGAAATATCATGTTCAAGGGGATTTTGTGGACATTCTGTATGTTGGGTGTCACGGTAACAAAACCGCAGCCGGAGTGCACACTGCACAGACTGCAGTGGTGACATGGATGTCAGGTTTCTGTAGAGCACTTGAAATCACAGTTTGGAAATGGAGGATTTCTTTGGCTCAGGTATAGTCATCTTGGAAGAAAAAAAGTCTTTAAAATTTCATTTGCATAGCATGAACAGTTTTGAATATGGAAAATACATTAAATTCTTGAGAAATAACTTCTAATTTCACATTCCAGGCCCTCCGTTAGGTGTATGGGTCTTAAGAGCACAGATGAAAGTCCATGTCCCATGTGCATAGGAGCCATTACAAGATGTACTGTGGAGTTGTTTGGGTCACACCCAATAATGAAAAGCCCAAAGAATGTGTGAGATACAATTAGGAAATTCTCCCTTGACTACTCAGTTATTGTGCTTTACCATTAATTATTTCTGGTAACAGATTCAGTAGATTCATAGTAAGGATTCACACTTTGAAGTGGCGGCTGTGTCCTTTAATGAAAATGAACTTACCGTAGAATTGGAGCATAAATAAGACTTTAGAAGAAGTGTGTCCTTAAAAAAAAAAGCAGCGAATACTTCAGTTACAACCTCATTGGTTACTTTGGTCTGTGAAAAAACATCGAGCATATTTTTTGCTCCTAAGGAAGGCTTCACATACCAGGCACCTAGTGACCAAGGCTTGGCCCGAAGGCACATCTGGTAGATTTAGGAATGTAAGAGAAAATTCCAACCAAAAACGTTGACTGTGTTTTAACCTTTTTACCGCTGCTGGTTATAACTACATTTTATAATCAAGATAGTACCAATTGTCACATAATTGAGGTAAGTCATTTGTTAGGAGAAAACTTTTTTTAGAGAGTTAGTTTGTCCATCTGCAGGCATTAATGTTGGACTTAAAGAAGGTTCATTTTCAGTCGATAAGTCAGCTAACCATGGTGACCTATCTGGTTTCCTTGGTTTGTGCTGCCAAACTACATTCTCAGAATTGTTTTGCAGAGGTAAAAGCCCAGAAACAGTGAAAATATGGGAATTATTCATCCTCATTTCAACATACTCTGTGTTCAGATTCCCTGGGACTAAGGAAAAGCAAAGCTGTTATCACAACATTGACTGGAGCGAAAGTTTACAAGGCAGAACTCTGCCCTCAGATAGTCTTGTTTTCCGTGTATTGCCAGATCATTTGTATAATACAATATGCCAACAAAATCTGGTTTTCTTTGCTTGAAAATGAAATTAGGGCAGTGATTTCTTTTAATTTCATTTCATATTCTTCGAATGTACAGCAGGATCTAAGTGTAGCATGTTTTGCTGGGGGAAATTATTTGGTGGTTTGGTTGAGCTAGTGTACTGACAGCACCAGAACTTCCGAGAGAGGGAGAAGAGGTGGTGTGGTCCCGGAGATCTTCAACTAATGCTCGTGGAGCAGAGGTCAATCAGGAGGGAAAGAGCACCACCCTTGACTGGAATTCCTGGTCCAG
>PVIA01004026.1:78386-150263 GCA_004024845.1 Tonatia bakeri
AAAAAAAAAAAAAAAAAAAAAAAAAAAAAAAAAAAAAAAAAAAAAAAAAAAAAAAAAAAAAAAAAAAAAAAAAAAAAAAAAAAAAAAAAAAAAAAAAAAAAAAAAAAAAAAAAAAAAAAAAAAAAACAAAAGAAAGAAAGAAAGAAAAAAATAAAGAAAAAAGAAAAAACAGAAATGAGAGTACACTTTCAAAAAATGAGCAGTCTATATGAAGTATAGGAGTTGGATTGGTACATCAACTTCAGAATTACAGTAAAATTTAGAGCAAGGAGAAAAATCTGAGGCTCAGCTTGTTTACTTTCTGATTTGCTTTTGTTAAACACTTTTTCTCTCGGGTCAGAATACGAGCCTTTTTGTGTTCTCCTTATTCTGAGAAGTGAGGATGGTAGTGGGTATGCAGCCCATATTTGTTTCTTTTTTAAGTAGTTCATATATCAGTTATTATTGTTGGTTTCTTGGTGGAAAGTTTTCTTTCACCCTCATTTTGGCTTTACCTCCAAATGCCTTCTTCTGTTGGCTGAAATTGAGCACTGCAATTTGTGGCTTTCCCGAGAGGGAACCTCCGTGGTCAGGTGGAGGAGGCAGGCTGCATTCCAACAGTGGAGCCATAGGAGTTCCAGACAGAGCGCTGATTCTGGAGTGAGTTGGGGTGCAGGGTGAAAGTTGGCTACTAATTCAAGCCACACCTGAAGCAGTATATTTTAAACAGGAAAGTGCCCTCTCTAATTAGCTAGCCCAATATGCAATTAGATTAATGACAGCCAACCGATTCTGAAACCTCTTGCAGGGTGAGCTAACCAAACAATAGGTGTTTCAAGGACGTGACAAAGAGCTAATTTTCCTGCATTAAGGAATTTGTAATTTTACCTCTTATAGTTGTTATGGATTGCCTTGTCACCTTATGAAAGAAATGCACATTCTTTTTCTCTTTTTTGGGAGGAAGTGCTAAAAGTTTTTCCTTGGAAAGCAACTGTACTCTTGGAAAAAAAATAATCTATCATTTAAATTTACTTGTCCAGTAAATCCTTCACTCTTAAAACGTTGTATAAAGCTTTGAAATTAGCTTAATTAGTAGTAAAGTTCTCAGGTTCTGAAGGTGGATGTATTTCTTTCTATCTTTTAAGATTGACTGACTATATAATCATTTTTGTGAATTCTGAAAAACACTTAGAAAACTATATGTTTGTTAGGATAGATATGTTTAATGACTGTTAGATGTCAGATGAAGATATGTGTAAAAGTTAAAAACTTTATCATCATCGATTTTTTTATAACCCCCTCCAAACCTTTGATAAACTTTTGTTTGGTGCTTTTGAAGTAGGAAAATTGTGACAAAGGATTTTATTCTGAAATTGTACTTGAATAGAAGTTTTTGAATTTTATTTTATCCTAGCAAAAGAATAGTTACCTTTTACCTTTTATATGAGAAAAGGATGATTGCTATCATTTTTCCTTCATACTTGTACTCTACAAGAAGCATTTTATAGGCTTTCTCATCAGTTAGCCTGGCCTCAATTTAAATAATGGAAACAGATCATTATAATTCAAGTTTTTAGTACTTGTTGATTATTTAGAAAACTTCAGTTATGATTAAAAGTAGCCATTTAAATTCATTTTACATTTTTTTCTGAGGTGTGAAACATACTATTTCCATAAACCTTAACTTAGAAAATATTCTTTATTTCTTTTGATCACCTCTTGTAAATGTGACTGAAAATGGTAGAGGATGAATAAAGAATAATAATACCTTTTGTAGTCTCAAGTAGGTGCTGAGGAACCTTTTTGAGCCATTCCAAACTACTGGCATCATTTGCTCTGATTTGAGATAAGCAAAATAAAATAAACAAACTCTCGCCAGTGTGGAAACTGGTTCTGCTATCTCTTGTTCTAACTCTGCAAAGCCTGAAGGTCTCCCCAGTATCTTTGAATGGAGCTCATTGTTTATTTATTGTGCTTTTCACAAGTGCTTGTAACTTCACCCTTGTTTTACTAATAGCTTTCTTCTAAAGTGGGTTGACATTTCAGTTAATTTTCAGTGGCCTCAATGTTTTTCTTAAATTGGGCCAGACCAATGGGCCTATTTAAAGTTAGACAGCCTCATATAAATTGTGGCATATAAAAATAAGGAACGTTTATTAGAGATTTTTTAATTTATTTTCCTATTTAAAAACTGTAAGGTCAAAGATAAATTATTATTTCATATTCTTAAATTACTTGTGTTGGCAAATTAAATAAATTGGTATAGAGTTTAGAACTTGTGGAAGTTGTAAGTTTTTATGTTAAAACCTGTTAGGTTATGGAAATATATATTTTATTTTTAAATATAATACTGTTTAAAATCTTACATGAGGAATTTAGATTAGATTGATCAGTGACTTCCTTATCTAGATGAGAAAGTTGAACATCCTATACAACATTCTATGTTTAGTTTTTATTGCATTAATTTTAAAAACCATAAGTGAAAGCTTTTTGTCTATAGAAATTAAAATGAAACTGCAAGAGAACGTTGTCCTTATAGCAAGAATTAAAACATAAATTACAGTGCACTATTGGCACAGAAGTGAGTGCCAATAAGCAAAGTCCGGAAACAGGCTCTAGTACATAGTGAAATTAATTAAATGATAAAATTATATTTTAATTAAATAGAAAAAGTATGGATTATTAAAAGACTAAATAGCTTAGCTTTTAACCTTATTGGACACCATAAAGGCAGATACCAAATATATCTAATAAAACTAAAACTAAACTAAAATAAAATAATAAAACTAAAATAAATAGAAAACAACTTAAGTGAAAAATAAACTAAAACTAAAACTAAAATAAAATAAAATAAATAAAATAAAATAAAATAAAACTAAAAAACAACTTAAGTGAAAAATATTAGGAGAAAACAATATTAGTAAAATATCCTGATGAAGGTGGCCTTCATAAACTTGCTTAGAAACTTTGATTCGCAATGCAAAGATTGCAGGTTTGGTTGCATAGAAAGTAAAACATTCTCATTTGCAAATGACAGCATAAACAAAGGCAGAAAAATATTTACAAAAATATAAAAATATTTACAAAAATATGGTAGACAAATTAACATACTGTGTAAAGGGCTTCAGTACACTGATAAAAAGAAAAAGAAAACAATTTAGAAAGGATATGAAGAGTAGGTAAAATGCAGATAAGGCCAGTGAAGATTCATAAAATGTGCTCAAGCTCTTGAGGGTCAGAATAACACAAATGAAAATGGTGTCATTTTTATCTCTTCAGATTGGTTAATTTACAAGGACTTACCATGTCTAATGTTAATGAGGATATGGGGTAATTGACATTTTTATATTCTGTTGATAAGATTGTGAATTTTTTACACCTAAAATGTACATCTCAGTGGACCTGTCCTTGTTGGAATCCATTCTACAGAAAATTGCAATACATAAGGATAGAGTATAGGGATGTCTTTTGTTTGTGACCTATATCTTGTTAATATAACTTGATTGTTGGAAAATGTATTTTATATGTTAAAAAATCAGTGACAATGTTTTGAACCAAATATGGTACATTGAAAGTATGGAATATAATACAGTTGTATTAAAAGTAATTGGTAGATAGTTACACACTTGGAAAAGTGTACATGATATTTTAAAGTGAACAATGGAAATTGCAGATATTTGTGTATATATAAATATATGATCACGTATTGTATATCTCTTTTGGTAATAAAAATTATTCTATAAAATATGTACATTTGTACATTTTAGTGTACACATAGTCAAAATACGGGTATTTAGGGTGGGTCAGTGTTAGGTTGTTCGAGACGTAGAGGTAAAAGAAATATGAGTGTTTATTACATTTGTAATTAATAGAAATTTTGACCATTTTACTTTCAGAAAATGTCATATTGAAACAAGTCAGAATTATACATCTTGTGAACAAATTATTACTGAATTTAGAAGCAAATATACAAAACTATAGATTCTGCCATGAAGCTCCCTTCTCATTTTGGCATATTCACAGGGGAGAGTGAAACCCTGCTTGGTATGAACGTCCTTGCAGGGTTCTTAACGAAGGGGTGGAATTTGAAGAAGGATGTAGCTTTGAATAACACTCAAACTAAATTTAATGGCCACTCCCAATTTCTAAGTGAGACATAAATTTGGCCCTAAACTTTTCCACTTGTTTCCTGAATGTAGTTGATAATTTTGCCTTAGAGTGAGCCAGGAGGCTCTTAACTGCCTTACTCCTGAAAGGCAGTGGCTGAGAGCGAGCCAGGAGCTTCTGACTTGTCATACTAGGCCCTGCCTTGCTGACAAAGGGTCAGATTACTCTCATCGCTCTGAGATTCAACTTCTCTTTTTGTCAAATGGGCATGATAATATTGAGAATTAGCTGGTTAGTACTTTTATGTTCTTTGGAGGAGTTCTGTATAGAAAAAAGTATGGTAATGATAGAGATGGTACATTCTGTTAATTATCTTCTTGTTATAATGTTTCTATAATAAACTTCCATACAGATCAAGAATTATTTATTACTCTGTGATAACATGCTAACTTAGAAAAGTTTGTCTTTGCTTATATGGGGTTATGTAACACTAAGATGCTTACAATAATACTTCATTGCAACTTGCTGTTCTCATAGTGTAAGGGCCAAAGGGACCTGGATGATGAGTCTGCAACTGCATTTTAAAGATGCTCAAACTATGTTGAATCCCTTGTCCAGGGTTGCATAGCTGCTTAATGACAGAGCTGAGAACATGCTGGGCAATATTTCTGGCGTAAATGAATTAATAGAGTCATCTCTTCACTTTCAGCGTAGGGCTTTTTCTATAGTATTGCTACATTTTAGTTAATAGTTCCTTGTTATCATACATGTAACAAACATTATTCAGAGGTCTAGGTATTGTCTACCAGGTAGATTCTAATCTAGAAACAAGGTGTACCCTTGTAAAAGCCGGGTAGTTTTGCTTTCCTTTTTTCCTTTCAAACTGGAATTTCTTTGGGATATTGTCTAAGCTTTATTAAATGGATGAATTGTAGAAAACATGTATAAGTAATTTACTTATTTGCATATTTATTTTAATTGGACCATTATTTGCTGGGTTTCTTTGAGCTCATATGTGATTTAAACACACCCACACTCACATACACACATATTTAAATATGTAAATATTTTAATAAATTAATTATGTTATGTGAAGTAAGCATCATATCATTAAGTATGCAAAAAAGTAAAAGGTAACTTAAAATGCATAAACCACACTTTAAAAACCTAAACAGGATTACTTTTCCTAGAATTGAACATGGTGGTTGCATTACGTGGATGAAAAATGATCAAGAGAGTTAGGTGAGTTACACACTAATTTCAATGGACATATTTGAGTTGGGGGCTAATGTGTAACAATCAGAGAGCATCATGTTGCTTTTGATATTCAATGAATTGAATGTTTTAGTCCCAGTGAATTTTGGACACTTGGAGGTGTGAGTGCTTGTTTTATGTCGTGTGTGTGTGTGTGTGTGTGTATTTAGTTATATAAGTGAGACATATTTTATAAACAAATTTATATAAATATGAATTTATAGGTAAGGGTTTACAGAAATATGTTTTCTGTGTTGGTATTTAAAATGATTCTGTTTATGATGAATGATGATGACTTCTGTTAAGGACTTTGAAATGGTTAAAGTAAGATCCTATGTACTAAATTATTTCCTTACATTGAGATGATTTGTTTAATGTTTTTCCCACTTATTCTGTCTTTCTTTAAACCATCAAATTATCTATGAAAGTGATAGAAACAATGATATTCTTAGTATGGAGAGAACTCAGAATTACTCATGTACTCTTCTTCACTTTTGGAGAGGCACATAGACAGTACAGTATCCAGTACCATTAAGACCTCTATGTGAAATACTGTCTTATGTGCATAAAGTAACTTTAAAATTAACTTTAAAAGTAATGAAAATATTTCATCACTGTGGTAACACTAATGCCTATTCCCTAGGAGACTGTCATCACAGTTTATGCTTTTGATCTGATTTTTTCTGTTTGTGTCAGGAAAACCTAAGCCAAGGTGTGTGACTTTGTGAGTCTTTGATCCCAATGGGTTTTCTGGCGAACCATGTTTTATAATGTTACCTTAATTCACATCTTCTGGGTACAAAGCATTTATATGAGTAGTTTGACTTGATAGCTTGAAATATTTAATGTGTAGGTGTACTAATCTTAGATTCTGTTAAATAAAGTTGGTAATATTTTAGATGATTTGTTTTTAGGGTCCAAATCATAAGTCTCTCTGAAATAGCAGTCACCATGTTGTTGTGCTGTTTCACTTTTCCCCCTCCTCCTTTGTCGACTGTGTATCTGGAGGGCAAACACCGTTATCTTAGTTAAACCTAAAACCCAGTGCCAAGCACAGAGCTGGGCACATACAGAAGCAGTGGTACCTCAGGACTCGTTAATTCATCCTGGAACTTGTGACAAGTGCTGAAACCAGCGAATACCGAACGAATTTTGCAAGCAATGTGTGATGAAGCATTTCTCTGGTTGGGAGGTGTCATAACTCATACAAGTTCTAGCAAGTGTGATGAGTGCTGAGCAAGCGCTGAGTGCTAAATCATTTTCTTCTCAACAAAATGCGACGAGTATAGGGTTTGATGCGTACCAAGGTATGACAGTATATGTACATACAGATAAATTATAGACATAGGTATTCCATAAAAGTGTTAACAGAATGCCTTTTAAAGTAACCTCAAAGGTGTGCAGGATGCCTGTTCTTAATAGTAAAGGAGACTCTAATGCTTATAACCTGATGAAAATAAGTTGGACTTTTTCCTACTAGAAATTATCAATCATTTACTCAGTATCACTTATGTACGCTTATTCTATACTTGTTAACAATGGGGTAGCAAGTCTCTGTCCTCTAGCATTGCACAGACATGGAAGACAAAACTGTAAAATTCTGATAGGTAAAATTAATTTAAAAAAAAAGATCCCTGCTAGATGTAGGGAAGGACGGCCGGTTTTGGGGTGATTTTGAATGAAGTTTTCTTTGCGTCAATTCAGTTGAAAAGGGGTTAAAGAGACTTTGTGGTGTTGAATGACTTTGGTTTCCACCTTAGGGACTCTTGAATCTGTTTGGGGGTCACCTTTCCATAGTGTTGGTGTACAAGGTGTGTGATCTG
Organism: Tonatia bakeri; assembly: GCA_004024845.1. Lineage (NCBI taxonomy): Eukaryota > Metazoa > Chordata > Mammalia > Chiroptera > Phyllostomidae > Tonatia > Tonatia bakeri. Next base: position 85,550 of record PVIA01004026.1, read on the forward strand.
CTGCTTGTGCTGATTCTAAGATCTAGGGGAGGAAAGCTAGAATCCTAGATTTTTGGAACCGAGAGGAACCTTTCCCATGGTTCATCATCCAATGTGTTCCCCTTTCAGGAGTCATTCATTGGAATTGGCTTGTCTCTGCTGAGAACACCCAGCAGGGAATTGCCCTGCACACGATTAGGTGAAATCGTGTGAGCTTTAAGAGCTTTGCATCAGCAGTGTGCTTTCACTCCTGAAGTTCTGGTGATAAAAGTGAAAAATGGCTGAACTCTTCAAATGAAAGGAGCTTTAATCAAAACATTATGATGAGGCAAGAAAAACCAATCAAGCAAAGCTACCTTCATGATTTTACTTAAAAATGACTGATGCAATATGCAGCAGACCTTTCCTATCTAAGATTTAGGGAAGGGGATCCTCTTTGCCCATACCAATATTCCTGTGCAAAAAAACAATAGGGGAAAAAAATCCTGTAGAGGCTTCTGTCATGGTGGGTTTTGTCCAGATTATCTGCTACCATCTGGTTATGCGGGTGGGGGCTATGGCTTTTCCCATGGTTCATCATCCAGTGTGTTCCCCTTTCTGGTAATGGAGGCAGTTGGCCAGTATTCCGTCTGCATAGTCAAACTGTATGGTGTTTTAAAGACTTTGGGTCAGCTTCAATCACCTTCTATTGGTCTGCTGATGTTATCCTGGTTAAGCAGTGATCTGTATTACGAAGCAAGTTCGTGATGTCCATATAGCAATAACTTTGGATATGGTAAATAAGTGTGATGATGACTAGTTTTGCTTCATGCCTTTTGAAATGGATGCTTATAGTTAAACTTACTATGCGTTACACACTGTGCTAAAGTCTGTACTATTTGTTACTTTTAATAAATCCCATTGAAACTCTAAAAGAAGTAGATTAGAGAAGATTAGGAAGGCACAGGGAACTTGTTACTTGCCAGTGTCATTGACAGAAGGCAACCAAACTTGATTACAAAGAATATACAACATGAGAAAACAAGGAAGGCAGCAATGTGTAATATTTCTCATTTTGTCATTATGAGGTCTGCCCAGAAAGAACCCAGCCATGTAATATGAAAAATAGAGACATTTATTGAAGAAGATATAAGATAGAAGAAACATTATACATAGGCCAATGGCACATCAATCCTCTTCAAAGTAGGCCCCTTGTGACCTCACACAGTTCACCCATTGTCTCTTCCACTGTTCAAAACACTCTGCAAAATCTTTTGTGGGATACAGCTCTTTCCTGTATTTCATCGATGGTCTGAAATCTCTTCGTTTTCAAAGGTGTTTTTAGTTTTGGGAAAAGCCAGAAGTAGTAGGGGCCAAATCTGCTTCATTGCTAGTGATTTGAATCAAGTCATTAGCAACTGCAGCATGATGTTCCTTCTGCTCCGGCAGCAGAAGTTGCAGAACAAGTTTTGCCGTGACACATTTCATGCTGAGATCCTGCGTCAATATCTGGGACACAGTTTTTGGAATCCCCAGATCAGCTTCTGGTTCTCGCACTGTCAGTTGCTGATCTTTGTTGATTGCAGCCCGTGCACGTTCACCTTTCTCAGGTGTTCTGCTTGTTGCAGGCCTTCCAGAATGTGGATCACTTTCAACAGATTCTCCACCATCTTTGAAGCATTTGTGCCACACTTTTATTTGCACTGCACTCTTTACATCATCTCCACAAGCCATCTGAATCATCCACATAATTTCCATGGAGGAATGTTGAAGCTTAACGCAATTTGATGCAGATTCGTTACTGTACTTGCTGAGTCATTTTGAATGTGATGGACACACAGTACACATGCTCCCTCCCCACTGACTAGGACAGTGAAGTCGTCGTTGTTCACACACGCACATTCCAGTCCACTCTCCTTGGCTGCCGGGTTACACTGATGTCATGCAAACTGTTCTTGTTATATTAACAATGGTTGGACTTTCTCCAGACAGACATCATTTATTATTACCACTGATGTGAACCTTGTAAGTTCGTAGAGTGATATTGTATTTAATTGTGCAAATAGTAAAATTTTTCTAAAGAAGCTCTGGATGTTTTAAATATATTGTTATTTTATGTATTCTTATTTAACTTAAAATAGTTTCTATGTTGCTTGACTGCAGACTTGTTACAGAAGGGACCATTAAGGACACATTAAATGACTTACCAGTGTTTCAGTATAAGTTACTAACTTCAGCTGTATTTTAAATCTAACTTTTAGGTATATGATTTTTTTTCAATATATCTTTTTTGTTAAATTTTATTTATTTTTAGAGAGGGAAGAAAGGGAGAAAGAGAGAGAGAAACATCAATGTGCGGATGCTGGGGGCCGTGGCCTGCAACCCAGGCATGTGCCCTGACTGGGAATCAAACCTGCGATGCTTTGGTTCACAGCCCTGCTCAATCCATTGAGCTATGCCATCCAGGGTTTCGTATATGATTGTTTATCAGTGGTACTCACCTATGCATAAATGTGTTTTTGCGTATGTCTACAATAATAAATAAATTTTAGAAAAGCTATCTTTCATTTTTTAAAAAAGTCATTTGGAAACAGAAACAGAGTAAATTGGTAGAAAGCCTCAAGAAAATAAGCCTGTGACTGAAACCCTTAAATATTATAAAATGAAATAGTCTCCACAGTATATAAGAGTGATAGGGACATTTGGGATTCCATCTTTAAAAAGAGAATACATATACTCTACTTACCTCCTGATTATTTTTGAAGAGTTTAATAACTTAAAGCAAAAAAAAGAAGATGAACTGGTTTACTAAAACCTGTAATATAATGAATATAGTTGTTAGTTCATTCATCTTCCTCTTATTCCTCTTTGGCTTTCTTACATTGCTATTAACAAACAGTAAAATGAACAAAAGTAGGTACTGGGAGAAATGTGGACTGTGTTAAAGTCTAGGTGAATAACGCACTTAAAAATGTACACATAGTGCCTATATTTAATTGTAGAAACAAATATGTTAGTCTATTGATAATGGTTAACTGTATCTTTTACTGTGAATGAGACAAATTAGGATCTTAAATTATTTAAAGTTTAATTGAAATCAGTTAAATTTATTTGAGAAAAGTACCCACTTTAACAAGGTTGGTAATTCTTATCAAAGTTTGGAAATTCCTTTCATGCTACCACATAAAAACATCTTTAAAATGCACAATATTAGTTTTTTAAGCTTAAATAGTCAGTGTGTTTCTCCTTTTGACACATTTTACTCAAAAGATATAATATTCCTTTAGAAATAAAAAGTAACTGCTTCTGTTCATTCTGTTACAGGAAAATCTCAATGAGAAGGGGCCATTCTTGAGGCCTTATAATTGCAAAGAAGTTTATGTGAAGTTCATAAGATGTTGCACTTGGTCCATCAAAAAGCTAAAGATCCCCCTCTCTAGTGTTAGACTTGCAGAGTTCGAGTGATTTTTCTTTTTTCACTTTCCCCTGGTATTTAGAACTCCAGTTAAGGGGACTCATGGAAATAGATGGGAACATCTTTAAATTATCACAGTAGATTATGGCTACATGGCAAAAAGTTATTTGTAGATTTTCTAATTATCTGGTTAATTTAATTAGTGTTGACTACAAAAAGCTGTAAGTTAGACTGTTCCCAAAGAGAAAAGTTTGAAACAAAGTAATCATATCAAAACAGTTGCCTAGTTTCCACTTTGTTTTATTCTATGTAGATGTGGTCTTAAATGGTAAGATCTGCAATGAGATTCTGAATGAGGGCGTCCAGTTTTCTGAAAGGAAAGTCTTAGAAATGTTCAGGAACTGTTACTCAGAATTCCTTAATAGTCTTAGAACATGTATGTACTCATGTGTCTGATTATTCATAAAGTGTTTTAAACCACCAACAAATGAGTGAATATTCTTTTATATCAGTAGCTCTTTCCCTTAAGTAATTGCCTGTTGGTAGCATAGCCCTACCTTAGGAATAGTGGATGTTTGGTATCCTGAGAACCTAGATTGTTAAATTACTTTAATGTTTAATATTATTCCCCTAGCGGTTTCTGGTGGGGTAGGGGTCGGAGAGGGCAGTGGCAGTCTGGAGATATTTTTTGTTGTTCTTACTAGGGGTAGGGCTCAGGTACTGGCATCTATCTAGTGAGTAGAGGCCAGGGATGCTGCTGAACACCCCGCAGTGCACAGGACAGCCCCTACAGTAAAGGATTATCCAGCCCAAAATGCCAGTAGTGCCAGGGTTGAGAAACCCTACTCTAGATGGAAGGAACTGTCTTTCTTTCTCTCTTGCCATATATGGTATATTTATTTTTTCATTATTAAAATTTCATGAAATATACTCTTAGAAAACGGTAGTTTTAGAGACTAAAATTTAGCCCCTAATGAAATACTTGAAGTTAGCTACACATAGGGCATAAACTTATAGCATCTAGTAAACATTTGGGTATAAAAGTATAATGCTGAAGTACACCTGAAATAATGATAAGAGATTTGGTAAAATTTGGTAGGTGTTCAACACTTACGTATTGCTAAGGCTGGAAGGGGCCTAATGATTCTCTAATTTGATGGTGGCGAATTGATAGGTATCAATGCTTCAGAATTGCTTGAGGAGATGCCATCTTCAAAAAAAGTTCTTAGAGGCCCACTCTAATCAGTCCTTTTTATAAGTGGATCTGATGACGTACTCCTATTCCCACTCCATTCCCTCTTTGAGAACCACTACTTTCTTCTACTCCTTGTGACACGACGTTTCAAAGATGCTTGCTTCCTGTAGGTAGCAGGCAACATAGTTAATTAGTGACTGCTGAACTTAAAAAAGCAGATCATTCTTTCCTTATTTGCTTTTTTTAAGAATCTTTTTTATTTGTTACTCTTTGAAAATCTCATTTTTGAGTGGATTCAGACTTAGAGGTAGAAGGTCTTAGAGGTAGAGGTAGCAAGGACAAGCCGACATCTCTTGACATTCGGTTCCTGGAATTTTTTTTTTTGGCCTCTTTCATTCTTTTATCTAAAAGTTTGGCATATTCTGTGGACTCTTCCTTATTTTTCTTAGTATGTTGTTTTTTCAGAGCAATACGCCAGCATTTGTGTTGTAGGACACATAGAGGAACAAGATGCTGGACCTTGGATGCTTTGCCCTAGGTTTCTTACCTTTGTCTGGGGGTTTTCTCACAATATACTGGTGGATGTCGTCTTCTTTAGAGAGATTGAAAAGTTTGTGGATTCTGCTAGCTCTTCTGGGCTCCAGGCAACAAGGCACAGTAGTGTCAGTGAGATCAGTAATGTCTTTCTCCCCTTTTTTACAATGACCAAGTGGGGAACACAGATTGGCAGCCACAGTGCAACCCTGAACAGATTGCACTTTCTTTCTCTGGTCCTCCTTGCTCTGTAACAGGAATGCCCCTTACTCAGCAGCAGGCGGACACGGTCATGGGCAGGACACCCTGCTTTAGGGGGAAACCTTGTTTGTCATTCCCACCACTGATTCAAACCACATATCCCTTCCATTCTTCACCCATAGCGTCAATAGCAACTTCTGTGGCCATGCACTTCTCATCAAAGGTACAAAGTTTGCATACATCGTCCCTTTCCATCAGTTTCTGGCAGCCAGTGTCTGGGAAAGAGATATTCAGCTTCACCTTGAAGCAGTTGATTGCCTCCAAGGCACCATAAAAGAGATAGCCCTATTGCTTTAATAGACTTGCTTTAAAAATGTTGAAATACTGATTTTCCTATCTATGTATGTTCATTCTCCTTACATTTACAGAATGCCCCTAGGTGCCTGGCAGGCCCAGTGCTAGCAGTTGAGGATACAAATACAATCCCAGCCCTCACTGAGCAGAACAGAGACCTAATAAAACAAATAAGCAAATGCAATAAAAGCAATAATTAACAAACAGGAATAAAATATTTGGATTCAAGGGACCCAGCAATTGCTTGGATTATCTGAGACCCAAGGAGTCAAAATGACTTGCCCAAGGTCACCTAATTACATGCCAAGGTGGAGATGGAAGGGGAGGGCAAGGACCTTTGGGCGCAGCTCTGCTCTGCCATTCCATGCTTGCAGATGTGCAGGTTGGGAACAGGAGCACCCTCTGGCTCTGGAAAAATACAAGGGTGTGTACTGGGGTAGGAGCAGGTACTGCAAAGAGAACATGACCATCATTCCTTCCCTTCTTAAGAGGACTCAGCCATGCCTGGGTCGGTTGGTATCCCCCTTGGAGGTCTGAAGAGTGAAGATTTTGTGAACTTGTTTTATCCCTTGTGTCAGGCTCTGGGCAGTCCATAGCTGCCCAAATTGTCATATGGAAAAGGGGACATGGGAAGGTGGAAAAGGGACTGGGGCTGTGGAAGAAGGGAGAAGCACACGGAGTGCTGGTGGGAGGGCGATGGAGAAAAGACAAGCCCGTTTCCTGCCCTGAGCTTGGGCTGCACTTGCCCACAGGCCATACTGTAAACGTGGCTTCTCTTTCTCGGCCCCCTTCCCATAGCCAGCTAAACCTGTAATGCACCAAACTTTTAATATAACATTTGAAATAGTAGATTAGATTTGGGTAATATGGCTAGCCAGTTTGATCTGTCATACTTATAAATCATAGCCTTTAAATGACCACATAGATTTGGGAAAAGATTTCCACTATATTTAAATCTGTGATATGATACATGAGATTTTCATATGGAAATACACTTTAATAAAACTAGATTCATTATTCACCATATGAGAAAAACATTTTTTCTTCTTTGAACCACATAGCTTTTAGGAATTCAGAAAATTTTGTTCAGGAACATACTGTGCTCTCCCCTTGTCACTCCCTACTGCTGTGTACTCTTTTTTTTTTTTTTAAGTTAATGGTTGTTTGCTCTGTCTTAAGGACTAAAAGCTGTACTTCCTTCCACTTAGTTCATCATTCTTTTCAATTTTTTTCTAAATTGAAGGAGTGTTGTGGCATTGGAAATTCTCTACTTGATTGCCACAGCATAGTGGCTCCGGAATATAGCACCCAAAAGTGAAATGCTCTAGAATAATGATGTTCTTGGCCCCTAGGAGAACACGTGTTAGAGCACAGCAGAAAGTTATTTTGATCCACAAAAAAGAGGCTGATTTTGAGGTCACAGGGACGTAGGTGCCATGGGAAGAGGTGTCTGTCCTGATGGAGTTTAGGATGAGCCGTCTGATAAGCTTCCAGCTGTCAAAACAAATAAGGTTAAATGAGGAGTTTGTCAAAAAGCCATGGAACTTAACCAGGACTATAAATACATCTATGGTTTTCAAAGTTTGAGTACAAAACACCCATATTGGAATTTAATAGGCATTTATTGGAATTCTATTGTTTATTATATGCTAGAAAGTTGAGAAATATGAAAGAACTGGACACAGTTCCTGCTCACAAGGATGTAAAACCCTTTAGGGAAGGGAAACTGATATTGGGGGCCATGTATATACGGGACAGTACTGTCAGTGGGTGCAGAGCAGGCGAGAGAAGTGGCGGGCCATCTGAAGACTTGTTTGGTCACCTTACCCTTCACACTGCCTTTGCCTCCTACACGTCATTGTGTTCATGAGCCCGCATTCTCTGTGGGTCTATCAGTGCCTCACCTGCTAAACATGTCCGGTCTCAGGACTGACTGAGTAATGAATGGATTAATAGGCGAAATGCTGTGAAGGAGAGGGAGCAGTAGGAGATGGATCTGGACTGATAGAAAGTTGAGGCTGGGAGTGGAAGGGAGGTAGAGGAAATACTCCAAACCTGCACAAGGTCTTACTGATGAACGGGATGTGCCGGGAAGACGGTTTGTGCTAGATTTGTGTAACAGTGGAATGCCTGTCGGCATTTAGATCACAGGCACTAGGAAATGAGGTTCAGAGTGGATGACAAACACCACAGCAGCAACTCTAACTTTTCCAAGTGAGGAAATGGCCCCAAGAGAACTTCTGTTAGTGCAAGCAAAGCAGGAAGTTGTTTTTTGCCCCACACAGAGGAGCTGATTTAGTTCGTTGTCCTAAGTAACTGGATTTAGTTACTGTTGTCCTAAGTAACTGAATAGATCAGTCAAGGGGCAAATCTTCAGACATCCTTTGAACCAGACAGTCGAACGGTCCTTTTGCTCTTTTGGGCTCTGCCCTTCCTACCTATGACGACTTTATTCTCATGATTGCAAAAGGGCTGTAGTCGCTCCAAACCTCACACGTTACAACACCAAATACCGTGGAGCTAGCCTGTGCCAAAGTCTCTTGTGTCTGAATGACTCTGATCTTGTTATCTGCACATCTCGGAACCAATCACTGTATCCAGGGAACTGGGATATGCTATTTGGCTTTGGTCACTCTGGCCTCATCCCATGAGCCAGTATTTACCAGCTGCCTGCACCTTCTCTTTTAGGGGCTAGAGGTGGTGTTTCAAACTGCACCCCCACACCTCCTCTCACCTTGGCCCTCTATTTTCTCCCTATTTTGTTTTTCTCCAGTGCACACATTACCTTCTGACACACCGTCTGTTTTTTCAGTCTTGTAGTAGATAGTCTCTCCTTGTGGGGATGCAGGCTGCAGCAGGGCACCAGTTTTTGCCTGTTTTCGTCACTACTCCATCCCCTTTATCCACTGTGCATATGCTCAGTGAATGATTGTTGACATGAGTGCAGTGGCAGAATGAAGAGACAGTGTCCTTACTTTCTTAAGCTGACATTCTTGTGAGGGAGGACGTATATTAAATAAGTAAATACAAAAACACCAGATAGTGATAGTGTTGTTAAAAATAAGACACAGCTATGGGGCAGCACATGCAGGAGGAGTGGCTTAATTTGGTTGGAGCGTCCACCTTGATTGCATGGCTGCTCACAGGAGAGGCTGGGGATACCAAATGAGATTCCCGAGACTGCAGCAGCAAGCTGTTGAACTGGTACAGAGATAACGAAAATGATGTTCCTTTCACAAGAGGTCTTACAGCTTAATCCAATTAGGAGTACCCTTTAGAAATTCCACTGTTTCCAAGATTCTTGCTATCTTCTCTGAACTGTTACTGACTTTTAACTGTGTCATTCATCTCTTTAAAACTGTAGGTCACTTTTATCCTTTGTCTTGCTTAGTACAGTATTACTAGTATAAAGTATTGGTTATCACACGTGGGTGACATATTTCTGGTGTCAGGCTAACTTCCTTCCTAAATGGTTCCCTGTACCACCCCAGAAACATGATGTTAGAGTAGGCAAGCCCATTTTAGTAGTGATCTTCAACATAGTTAGGAAGGTAATTCATTCTCTCTCTCTCTCTCTCTTACACACACACACACACACACAGACAGACACACTCACAATCCCAGTGTTTAATTTAGGTTATCCATGGGGGCAGTTAACTGAACGTTGGTACAATACTAGGAGATAATGTTAAACTGAATGTATAACTGGAATCAAATGATATTTGAATGAGACAGAATCATTTTATAAAAGTCATGTTATGTTCATAGAAGTCACAGTATGAGCTCATACTGGAAATAAGGAGAGATTTAGCATCATGAAGTGAAAGAAAACTTTAGAAATCCTACATATATTTATATATGCTTATATATACAAAAGAAAAAGTATGAAAAGACACCCACAAAATTATTAATAGAGCAGGCATCACAGAGAAGGTTTTTGGAGTTGGGAGATTTTGCCTTGCACCATGGCAGATACATATTCGAAGTTTACCTAGAAGCATAGATCATTTAATTGGAAAACTCGAAAAAAGTTAAGAGCATTTAAAAAATTGACCTCAGAGTTGTCTCAGTACTGAAATCATTACTGGATATTTTGTTTCACTTTACTACTCTTGATATTATAAATGGGTATAAACATTTTTTAAAGCAGTGAGACATTATAATTACTAAACCATTGACTCATTAGGAAGAAATTATCCAACTGAGAAAGGGAGCTGTGTTACATGAAGTTGAACAGAGAGAGACAATGGGAAACACCCCCCGGGGGCTGATCGCAGAATAATGGAAGGCATGATTGCCCCCAGTGAGAGTGATTCCACCTTAAGCCTGTCCTGTAAGATGGCAGGGTTGGAAAGTCCAGCAAATGAATAGGTTCTTTAGTTTGTGGAATATTATGGAATTCTTAATGACACTATAACCACAAATATGTGGGCATGCTGAAGCATCTGTGATAAGTAAAAATGCATACTAGAAAACTGTAAGGGAGCGAGCCATGACTGCAGTTACGTGATTAATGTATAGTCTGATGCAAAAAGATGAAGGAAATATATAAAAATGCATATTCTAGATTGGAGGTATTTTTGCTGCAATTTTAATTTATAAGTTTTTCTATAAATCTTTATGTGTACACACACATATATATTTAGTAAAATTGGATTGGCATTAAGTTTATAATGGTGGTGTATAGAAGATAGCACTCTCAGGTCTTTTTTTTTTTTTAATTGAAACTAGCAGGCAAGTAAGAATTTTCTTTTTCTGTGCACATCTGGGGAGTGACAGATACTTGGTTATGACCCTCACTTTCAGGATTTCCTTCTTGCAGCTAAGTTGGGAGGAAGTGCCTCGAATCAAAAAGTAGAAGGAGAAAGGGACCCAGGGCAGGCCTTTGTGGTTGTGTTTATGTGTTCCGGTGGGTTAAAGCAGTGACTCAGCCCGGATTATTGCTTTCCTCAGAACAGTGGATTATTTCTATCTTCAGAGCAGTGTGTAAACATTTTTTTGGGGAAAAAAGCTAAAATGTTTAGACAGCTGCTTCCTTTATTTTTTTAAATATACAAATAATATTTTTACTACCTCACAGACATCATCATGCCTTTGTAACCAACATACTTTAGACTTCTGTAAACCCCTTAACTTTATTTCTGGGTTTGGTAGCAGTATTTTGATACTAATTCCTTTCTTCTTTTTCTAAAAAAATTATTGTCATCTATGAGTTTGTTAGACCTTAGGGTGACAAAAATTGAGATAAGAGTAATAATAAGAGTAATTAATTTTATTTTTAGTATTCCATATTGCAGCTCTGCAGTTTTTTTTTGGGGGGGGGTAGGTAGCCATTTTTTTTTAATCTCGGTAGAATAAATGGCTTTTATGTATGAACTAAGACATGTAAAAACCTAGATGATTAATGTCTTTTACCTGTGACTCTGCAACACCAAATAACCTGCTTGTGGTTTTTCAGCCTAACATGTGGCCATTTTAGTGATTTGTTAATTTAGCTGATGAACGTGGTAGGAGAGGTTAATTCTTTAGCTCCTTCAGGCAGAGCCTGAAGTTTCTATCACCTCTTTTGTGTTGCTGGCCGTGTGAACTGTTGGCTGCACAATGTGCTTTGCTTTCCCTGGATTCCTGAGACTCCTATTTTTATAACAGATTCTACTTTGGTTGCTGGCATGACTTCAGCCTGGCAGGGCAAAGGGCTTTCTTGAAGGTGACCATCTCCTTAACCTGTTTGATTTCAACAGTCCCAGCAAGGAGGGGAAAAGGTACAAGGCAGCCTTGGCTGGGCTGTTATCATTTGCATTTTTTTGAAATTGTATAGAACTTGTCACCAACCATCGATGAGCAAAATTAGTTTAACATTTGTTTTTGGATAGATTTGCTGTAAAACACATTTAGCCATTTTCCCCACATCAACGTATACAGGGGGAGGGGAAATTAATACACAACGAGCTACTGTTATGTTTCTTTTTTGATACCACGTGATCCACATATTTAGAAGGCAAAAAAGAATCTGTGCATGTGCTAATTGCAGTGGTGAGCACTTTCCTTGCTGTGGACGCAGAGTGATGGTGGGTCTTTTAAGCAGAAGACTGTGTGTGCGCTTGAGTAGGCAGCGGCCCGGGGAACCTGAGCTTCATACTCTGACCCTACAAGCTGGACTGCATATCTGATGAAAAGTGCTTTGCCACTGTTTTGATTAGAGCCTTGTGTTTCCATGCTGAATATTTTCAAAACAAGATCTCTGTCATGAAGAGGTCAGCATCAGTTCTTGCCCAAAACTCTAATCTCTATTTCTTTTGGTGGTACAGTACTAGATGTATACATTAACAGGAGTGCAGAAAAATGAGTGTCACTTTCCAGTTGTGTTTCTGATGTTTGAATATGTATATTTAAGTATGTGTAAAGTAATCAAAGATGTGAAGCTGGTGACGATTCCAAAAGTTTTAAAATTTGCTAAAACAAGATAAATTAGCAAAGGTATTTCTGTTAGTATTTATTTTTTCCCTGCTGTTGCTGGGTTTGAGAAATGAAATACAGATTTGAGAATGACTTTTTAATTTAATCTTTAAACATTAAATGTAATTTAGTAAACACAGTCTTAAAGTCCTTTTTGCCCCTTATTTTAAGAGAAAAGGTATATCAATATTATACACACATACATTTTTCCCTGGGTACAGCATCAAACCTGTGGGAGAAAAATATGTTTTCCACTCGGAAAAAGAAATTGCCAACGACTTTTAAAAGCCTAAAGGTTCAAGTTCCAGCTGTTGAAAACTGATCCTGGACTGCTACAGCTACTGCGCTCTCCTTCAAGAGGCGGACCCTGTCACAGGTGACAGCTGACCCACTTACTCAAGCCTTGCTGAAGTGCCAGGTTCCTTTCGTAGGTCTCCAGATGCTTCTGGCGTGTCATGGCCAACTGGGGCTGCTGACGCCAAGCCTCTTACACTTACGTTTGTATGGCTTTCGTGTAACTAATCAGGGTCGGAGTAATGTTTAACATGAGCCGAGGACATATTTCTGACACATAGAGAGTAGCCTGTAATAGTATTTACAGGTTCCATTTCTAAGTGAAGGTAAGGTCTACAGATGCTAAGAGTTTGATTACAAAGCTTGTTCAACTGTGTAAAGAAGTTTTTGTTTTTTAATCAGTGGTTCAACTTTCATTAAAATAGCTCCATGATATCCATTCATAAGAAACCATGATTTTTCTAAATAGTTCCAGGTGCAAACTTTATGACCTCACTAATTTGTGGCCCCCTCCATGGTGTGTCCAGGTGTTTCAAAGGAGCCCGGTGTCTGAGGGAGATCTGTGCCAGGATTGTGGCTGGCATTTGTGTTCATTTTTTTTCAGATGTACTTACTGGCTTTACCACATTTTCTCTAAAGAATGTTAAGATTTTGCTGTACAGTTTCAATGCTGAAATTTAGGCTGTTTTTTTTTAATTGATTTTTAGACAGAAGAAGGGGGAGAGAGAAAGAGAAATATCAATTTTGTTGTTCCACTTACTGATGCAGTCATTGCTTGACATAACCCACAACCTTGGTGTATTGATTGGGACGTCATACCAACCAACTGACCTACCCCATCGGGGCTTGGTTTTTGGGGGGAGTGCAAATTATCTGCGGAAACCTTTGATGAAAGAAGGCAAGGTGTTGGGCTGTGCCCCTGGACTGCTTTTCTATTGTTCACACTACCATGGATCCCTGGCCCGATTCAGCGCAGTGCCTCGGAGTTCAGGACCTCCCCTTGTTGACTTTGTGGGTCATGCTTTATAAGCTTGGGAGAAGTGTTTCCTTGAGATAGGAATGGCCAACACCCGTGTGTGTTAGAAATGATGTGAAATATGTGTGTGTGTTATGTGTGGTGCTTGAAAGGGAAGGGAAAAGAAAATAGTCTCGGTTAATTCTTTGAAATGTGTATCATTGTTTCAGATGATTTGGAACACTGGTTTATGTGATGTGATAGGAGCAGAGGGAAAGCTTTGCTTGTTTACTCTTAAGAAGAAAAAGTTATAGAAAAATATGGGTCTGCAGTGGTATATGTGCACGGGTCATAACCATTTTACTACATTTCTTTATAGACTAGTCATATTAGATGCAAATCAGTATTGGGAGGTCACAAACTCCTCTAACACTGGACAGCACTTGACCTAAGGAAGGCAAGTAAGTATAAGAATTATTTAGAAATAATTCTTTAAGTCAGAATTAACATTGCACAAATATTGAATTCTGTGTTTACCTGAAAGCAATGTGTAAATTCTCTGTTGCATAGACAGTTACAGATTTAAGTATAGTTAGGTGGGAGACATTGAGTACGGTGGAGCTTCAGAATCCTTGTCTGCAGTTAGCATTTAGATTGTGTTTTAGACATTTTTTTTCAGGGTGTGGGGTAGAGAGAGCTTACTTTTTATGAAGATGCCCTGAGAACTTGCTTTAGCAAGTTGAGATCTATGGATGCATAGGTATGATATTTTTATCCACATGTTTTCAGTTACGTTTGGTTACTGTTTGTTTAAAAGCTCCTGGATAAAAACATCTTCAGCTATCCAGATTTCAATCTGTACAGATGACTAATCATGCAGCAGATTTGAACATAAAGGTTCTGGTGAAAAATAAAAATTACAATAAAGAATGTATTTGCTCCCTAGTTTGAAAGTACAGAATGTTTTTTGTGCCTTTTAGATATGGGGAGCTATGACACTGAAAACAATGGTAACCATGGCGAATGTCCCTTACAAAGTAAATAGAAAAAAAAAGGTGGGGGTGGGGAGTGGGAAGGAGTTGGTGTAATAACAGCTTGGTGAGTAAATAAATATTTAAACTTCATGCTTGGTTACTTGTGTAATCATGAGATTTACAGAGTTATGGTGTGTATTACAGTTTAGTCAGTGTCATATGTATCTTGTTTTAAATAACCTATTACACCAAATGTAAGTGTTGTTCAGAAGCAACAGCAAGTTACAAACTTTCTGGGTCTTAATTACTTCATGTGTAAAAAAACAGGAAATTGAATTAGATATGTGGTAAGGTTTTTCCAAGTTCTTAAATTCCGTGCTTCTGTGACCCAGGAGGAGTCTAGGAGTGATGTGCAGTAAACTTAAGTTTTGAAGTGACATTAACTCCAAGACTTAGGACCATTAAGAGTACCCAGAAATCATTTATGGGACACTCTTATAGGTACAAGTATAAAACAAATAAAAAGCAAACATATACCCGTAAAACAAAGCAAATCCTGATCCTGGCAGCTTAAGAAAAGTGGAAGTCCATTAGGGGGTTCATCTGTGGCAGCATTATTCACTAACACACTCTGATGATACAAACGTTCTTTAAATCTGGGCTGTCCAGGGTGGTAGCAACAGCCGTATGTGATTATTGGGTGCTTGACATATGGTGAGTTCAACTAAGGAATTGATTTTTAGTTTTGTTTAGTTTTAGTTATTTTAAACTTCAAAATTTAAGTATTTAAAGGAATCGTGGGAATAACAGCCCTCAGTCCTAAGCAGGGTAGGTCGGAGCCATGGTGGCCCCAGGGTCCAAGGGTTGTGTCGGGTCTTTAGAAACAGGAGTGGTAGCCTCTTTAGGGCTGCTGTTACCACAACTGGGACATTAGTGGTGCCCGGCCTGTGTTTATTAGATCCAAATGACAGCCTTCCCGAAGAGACAGTCTGGTCGCCTTAGCTTGCCTGGGTCTGGTGTCTGCTCCCAAATCAGTGAGCTGTCGGTTGGGTCGAAGAATTACAGTGTGCATGTAGGAGCGTTGAAGACAGTTCTCGGGAGAAGGAAGCATGAGCCAGGTAGAAATCCTCAAAATTGTCTGCCGCATTACTTAAAATACTTTTTCTCTTCAATCATTGATTTTCTAAATTTAAAATACTCTTAATTTTGTTAATTCACTCATATTGAGCCTATTTACCTTTTTGTTACAAATTAATGTAGTTCTGCCATATGCTGATAAAACCTACTAACTCCATGTGGAAGGAAATCTTAGAATGGTACAGTTAAAGGCAAAGACAGGAGTATGTTAGCCAATGCTCCCTTTTTACAGATGTGGAAACTGAGGCACAAATATAGCTGCCGTGTTGGGGGCCCAGTGCTTGCTGTCATCTGAATTTATGGAATTGACCTGTTAAATGTCAAATTAAAAACCGTACTTTAGAATTTCAGATCTTTTCTGAAAATTACTATTTTTTTGTAAAATGATAATGGTAAAAATTTGTGAGAAACCTGAGTAGTGCAAGTTTTGATTTTTAATAAGCTTTTTGTTTTGCTTTTTTGTGTAACATGAAGTTTTGATTGAGGATGTGATATTTGTGTCATGTGAACTTATAAAATCACCTCTTCTTAATATATTTCAGTTGACTAATTCTTGACCCAGTTAAGTCAAAAACAGGTAGAAAGGAGAAGCACCCACACAGGATGACTGTTGCTTTTATGAAAGTTAGGGTTGAAATAGCTGTTTAAATCCCATGATAAATGTGTTGAGGGCTTCCCTGGGAACGGGTTGTCCTCTGGGTAGATCAGCCATGTTTCCGTAGTTGGGGGTGGGAGCCCTGCTTTGCTCCCTGCACCTCTCAGGAAGCTCAGGAACGGAAGCTTGCTGAGGTACTAAGCCCCAACATCCATTCTGTGAAATTATCCTAATAGCAGGCTATGGACTTCTATTGACAGTGGACTCATTTGGGGTTCAAATCAACAAATAAATCAGTGAGGTTTTGCAGAGAAGAATCCAGAGCAAGTGTGATCAGACACTGGCTCCACATGGGAGGGCCCCACTGGAAGCCCACAGGTCAGTCAGACTGAGAGAATGTGCTGCACACCCTGCCTTTTAAAATAGAGCGTGGGGAGTCCGGGGCCTGATTTCCCTGTGTGGATACCAGCTGCAGCAATCATCTGGGAAGGGCTCTGGACACATACTCCTGGACTGAACTCCGCACTGAATTCGGGTGAGGTCTGTCCATGACATTCCTCCTGTCCTAATCTTCACTCTGCTGGTTTTCACAGAGAGGAGAGAAAGAAAAACTGCTCTCACCACTTGACTGGGGCTTTGCCAGCATATGGGTGTGGACTCAGGGCTAGGGTTAGTGCTCAGACTTTCAGAAACACCCGCCTTCTAAGTAGGTTTTAGCAGTTAAGCCAGATTTAAATCATTTTTTGGTAGTGGGATTTCTCTGCTCATACAGAATAACTGCTGATCACTTTTAAATATCGTGGATGAGAAGACAAAAAAACATTCTTGTTGTCTGGACTAACTCTTCCCAGGAAGTGACATGGTTTGATCGAGGGCTATCAGAATTAGATATTATTTTTTTGTAGATATGAAAAGTCCCACATAGATGTATTTGCAGGCTAAGATCTAATCGAGAGTGTATCAAATGCACATTTTTCTCTTCCTACTTCCCTTAATTTGCTCTGTCATTTGTTACGTGGGAAACTAGTACAGGAAGGGAAACTCTTGATAACTGGCAAAACTGCATCTGTTACATTAAGTGAAACATTTCCACTGAGAAGATTATTATTTTATTATATAAAGTAAAATGAGATTATGGAAGTTCTTCCAGCACAGAAAACATGCTCCCAGTGCAAGGCTTTTGCACTCACTCTTCCCCTGTCTGCCATGCTTTTCTCCTAGACACACACCTGGTTTGTGTCCCCACCTCCTTAAGTCTTTGCTCAAATATCACCACTTTCAAACCAACTACTTTCTCTTCTTAATTTTCTCTGTGTTGCTTATGTGACTTACTGTATATTTGTCTGTTTACTGTGTTTCATTTCAAGAATATAAGGTCTATAAGGGCAGCTATATTTGTCCATTTTATTCCCAGGTTCCATAACAGTGCCTGATCTATAGTAGGTGCTCAATTAATATACATGTTGTGAATAACTACATGAATTCTATTACCATGATGATGCTATAGTTTAATTCAGTTCTGGGAATGGAAAATCTGAAAGACCTGAAATCAGTTTCTCCTCTGAGGCTTAACTTTAGATAATATACGTGTTTGGGAGAGACAGCAGCCTCTTATTCTTAAAGGAAAGTTTCCATTGTGTCTTTTTCTTCTGCAGCTGTCTCTGAGCAAATTGCTCATCCTAGCTTCTTCTTGGAATGAATTTCTCCTCCTCTGAACTTCACTTGGCTCTCTCCTTCTCCAGCTTGGCTTCTGTTCATCCAGCTTAGTTCTGCTTCCTGACCTCACAGAGATCGTCCTTTTTATAGTAAAAAGCCTGTGGTGATGTCATTGGCCCAGCTGGTTTCAATCAAGTTTCAAACGGAGCACAGTTGAAGCTGGTTTATGACTCTGCAAGTTATCCTTTGCTGGGCCAGACTAATTCAGACACAAAACAAGCTATATACAGTGCTAACCCTTTAGCACTCATCACACCCAAGTCACAGGAATGCATTTCTTCACTCTTTACTAATGAGGATTCTCCGCAGTTCATACAAAGGCAACATTGGCATCTGATGGTCTTCAGCGCACTGGCCCTCCCTCTGCCTGCCCCTCCTGGCCCTCCTAACATACTGGTGCCCTTACTTTATTCTGCTCTCTAAATGTCATTCCTCATACCCTTAATCAGACTACCCCAAACTCACTTCCCACTTCGTTCTTACTCATCCCTCCCTCCCTCTGCTCCTGGAGCACATTTTTTTTTCTTTTTGGCCTTGCCATCTATAAAAGGAAATTAAATTGTGCGTTTAGTGGCCAGGCTTTCTTTGTTTTTAATTGACTTGAATTCTAGGTGCAATCATTACTATTAATCTTGGATTCTGTACAACAATTTCATTTTGAGTTTAGAACATTGAACACATTTTTTTTTTTTATTGAGAAGGTGCTTGGCTTGAGATTATTTTATTTAAGAAGATTGTTCAGCTCCTAAGTCTAATGCAAGACATTTTAATTGCATTTTTTGTTTGGAAAAATGCTCTATTGGGAAACCACTCATTTTTCATAAAACAAACTTCTCATATTTAAAAAACAGTCCTGCATAGAATATAGTGTGTTATAAAAAATAGTGGATGTAGAATTCTTATAGTCAGAGCTCTGGAAGTTTTGGTAGCCAGTAGTGTGAAGGGTCTAGGTGTCCACAGGGGTGGTTGTTTAAAGAGAAAGTAGGAGATATGTAATGTGAATGGGTAGAGGGAGGGGGTGCTTATGACCATGGTGACTGTATAATTTATTGTCTGTATCAGGATGCTTTGAAGACGAAAGTACCATAGGCAAAAACTGGGACTGCTTTACCCAAATCCTGCTTGTGACATTGGTAATGCAAGTCAGAAATGTGGGTAGGTCTGATTGGCCTTCAGGTTCTCAGGACTTGGTGAAGCTGCTATGCCACTTACATTGTGTCCATGATCTGTTTTACATGTATACACACACACACACACACACACACACACACACGTGTGTATAAAAGTGAGCAAGAGACTCAGAAAGCACGCCGCTCAAGGGCCCTTAGGTCAGTGCAGAGATGCTTTTCTGAGCAGGCGTTGTTTCTAAACTATAGCAGATGGGAGCGTGGTGAAGGGAGTTCTGTGAAGGACATGAGGTTTCTCATTGGACAGCTAATGGAACTAATTCTGAGCGCTGGCAAGAGGCAAAATTTGAAGTCATGAGGTAATAGCAGAGTGGTGACAAATGGTAGAGATCATAAAGTAAATAATTTGAAAAGTACATAAAGATGCTTACCCCATTATAAGCTTTTAGTGCTTTTTATTTTTTTCACATTTTTATTGTTGTTCAAGTTAGTTGTGTCCATTTCTCCCCCACCACTATCTTTTTAAAATTGTTTAAGATAAAATAAATACAGTGTTAAATTTATTTCAAAATGTTGAATTTTAAAGTCATAGATAAAGAAACTGTTCTTAATTTTGCAGTAATGGTTTTTAGTGAGTTCATTTTTTGTTTGCTGCCATGTAAGAATTAAAAACTGAGTCTCCATATTTAAAAAATACATTTTTGTGTATTGGCAGGTTCAAATTGTGACTTGGTAGGAATATCTGGTTGATTTAGGCTTGAAGAGAAATCAAGATGGATCCTAGGAAGATTGGGAAGAGGACTTCACAGGACTGTCATATCGTTACCATCTTAGTGTTATGACTGATGGCTTCTGTTTCATGGAAATTCCTTTTAAGGAGAACATTGTATGTCATTGATATAGACAGAATTTTGAACACTCAAATCATTGTGCAGTAGGAATTGGAAACCTGTTTGTAGCTAACTAGTGACTTGCCCATAAGTAGATACTTAATAAATATTGTTGACTGAATTTGGTTTAGAGTTGTCATTGGAGAAAGATGAAGCCAGTGCACATTTATGAATAATCCATTTAAATGTTGGCGTGCTTTGCTTTTGAGGCTGTGTACATCTCCTGTACAGGGGTGGTGGCTGACTTTTTGGTCTAACAAAAGTTGTGTGCACGTGTGAAATGAATCTGCTCCCTACTTTATGCTGGATAGTGGATGTACTTCTGAGGAGACAAGAACAACTAGAAACTCATGCATATTTAGTGACCTAAATATTCATAACTAAAAACAAGGGAAAGAGAGAGGCCTATTAAATCAGATAATTTTAAAAAATTAGGTGTGTATTTTATTTTAAAAAATCTCAGTTCTTTGGTATTTACCAAAATGAGTTGGGAACTTATGTCCGTGTGAAACTTGGCATCTGAGTATTTATAGCAGCTTTATTCATAGTTGCCAAAACATGGAAGCCAACAAGATGTCCTTCCGTGAGTGAATGGACAAACTGGTACATCTAGACAATGGAATATTATTCAGAGTTAAAAAGAGAGGAGCTATCAATCCATGAGAGAAGTGGAGAAAGCTTAAATGCTTATTGCTAAGTGAAATAAATCAATCTGAAAAGGTTACATGTTGTATGATTCCAGCTATCTGACTGTGGGAAAGATGAAACCAGAGTGCTAATAAAAACACCAGTGATTCCCAAGGGTTTGGAGGAAGTGTGGGAGAGCAGGAGGGAAGGACAGGTAAAGCAGAGAAATTTTCCATCATGAAACTATTCTGTATGATATAGTGGTAGATACATGACATGCATTTGTCAAAACCCACAAAATATTCAATCTAAAGAGTGAACCCTGAACTATGGACTTCAGTTAATTGTAAGGTATCAGTACTGGCTAAATTGTAACAAATATGACACACAAATGCAAGATGGTGATAGGGATTAACTGGAGGAAGCCCATATATGGGTCTCTACTTTCCATTCATTCACTGTTTCTGTAAATCTAAAATTGCTCTAGAAATAAAATCTATTAATATGTTTTAAAAAGGGCAAGCTCATTTCCTGGTAGATAGTGAATGTCTGATTAACACTTGGTACAGGAATGCAAGATGAAGTACGTGAGGAAGTGGACCAGATGATAAATGTAAGTGCCCTGTAAACACTAAACTACTTCACAAATGTGGAGAAAAAAACTAATAAAGAAAATTGAGAAAATGTAATTGTGAAAACTTGCAGTGAAAAAGATTGAAATGGCATAAGAGGAATTTAAATTTGAATTAAATACTGAAACTATTTTAAACAAGTTAGTCTTCAAAAAAAAATAGCATCATTTCCTTTAAACAAAGGTTGATACTTGTGCTTCCAGGTTATATGAATTAGAGAAACCTCATGAATCAAATTACTACTTATGTATTTGGTTGTGTTCTGGAGGGCTCAAGTTACAAGTTTCAGAGGGGGCCATTTTCTGGAGGTAGTTTTTTCTCCATTGTTTTACGGAGTCAGGTTTCCATACCATTGATGCAAAACCTTGATAAGATGTAAATGTAACCTCCTTACATAAATAACAAGCTTCCAGCAAAGAAGACTGAAAGGCAATTAAAGGAAACAGAAGGTGGGCTATCAGTTACATAATATTGGATATCTTCGTGTGTTTGGTCTAAAGAAAACATTTCTTTTGTGAAGTTCTGAGTAAATTTTTGAGTCACTTCGGTTTCTTAGTTTTACCTTTAGTAATATTAAATGCCAATATGGTGAAGGTGTGTTGCTGTTTTTCTCAAATAAGCTTCTTGTTGTATTTGGAAGTGGCCTTGTAATGATTTTTCCTTGGTAGACGTATATTTTTCCCAGCCTTCTATCTTCTTTGCAGTGGTCTGAAGGTGGCTGGTTAAAGGTAACATGTTGCGAACCATATTCCTTCAGGATTTGACATGAAGGTAGGTATACCTTCTTATAGTCTGTTAGAGAAAAACAAGACACTGCGGGGGCAGAGGGAAGATGCTTACCTGTGACCTGAGGGTTAGGAAAGGTGTCCTACCAGAGTGACAGCTGAATGGGACCTGAGGGACAGGTGGCAGTAGCCAAATGAGGAGGTGCTCAGAGAAAAGAGTCATGAAGTTGGAGGGGCAGTCTGTGGAGAGGCTTGGGGTCAAGGCTGAGGAGTGCGATGTTCTCTGTGGCTGGGATGTGTACCGTTAGCTGAGAGGGCTGTGAGGAAATCATGAGGCTAATGAGGAAACAGGGTCAGAAGAAAAGCCTGCAAGCCATGTTAAGTAATTACCTTTCAGAGCTCAACTATTAGAAACTATTCAGTTTTATTTTTAAACTTTTGAGCATCTTTTGATTAAGAAAAAAGTAGATATTAGTGATTGATTTTAAAGGCTTTAAATGCTCACACATCTTATCTGATGTAAATTGTGTTATTGCTCAAAATGGCTTGGACTATCATAAATCACTCGTTAGATTTGTAGTTGAAATGAAACTTCAATTTAGCTTGATGAGACTGCTTTATGAAGTGAAACATTAAATGAATTATATAGCCTAGATTTGTGGGAAGGATGGCTTTCTTTAAAGGCAGAAAATCCTCTAGAAATTTTACTAATGTAGAAAGTGAATTAAATATTATTTTTATATAATTCATGACTTGCATACCATAATATACATAAAAGGTTAAAGAAGAAATGAAGGCATTTGTGAACAGTGCGAGAATCTCATGCTAGAGAAGGAATTGGGAAACCAGCAAGGAATGGTGGTTTAGTATTCACGCAGAATAAAGTATGCCCTAAATTACTAAATAATTCAGCAGATATTCCCTCTGATTAGTTGAAATCAAATGATTGAAGATTTGGATGTTGTAGCAAAATAATAGCTGAGATTTCTTTTGATAATAATTGAATAAAGACTGTAAAGCTGAATGTGGGAGGTGGGGGTGGGTAGGATGGGGGAGAGTAATGGGGGAAAATGGAAAATGGGGGCAACTGTAATTGAACAACAATAAAAAAATATAAGACATTTTCCAAAAAAAAGATTGTAAAATAGACTGAAATGTAAGTATGTTTTCTCATCTATAATGTTCTCCTTTTATCTACTCTGTTATTTAAAGAGTTATTTTGGACTTTTTTATATAAACCTTTTTTCAGGTGTCTACTCATAAATTTTACTCATAAAGTTTTTTTATTTATGTAAATTTAAAAAAATTTAAGTTACAATGCCAACTTTCTAGGTTTTTTTTTTTTTTTTTTTGCTCAGGATGTCCTTCTTCCCTCCCTCCCTCCCTCCCTCTCTCTCTCTCTCTCTCTTCCTCTTTCCCTGAAGTGTTGACAGCTGTCATTCCTGTAGAGGTGGTATCACACTTAGCCATTCATTTGGAAGACTTCTTTCATTCCACTCCTTTATTCATTCTGACTCTAGAGGTTTGTTATATATTGAAGCTTATTTTTTAAAAGACAGGAAATAAAACTGCTTAGATTTGGGATTCAGATTCATAAATGTGAGTTATATTAACAGTAAGTATTTGTAATTATTTTTTTCCTTTTTTAAAAACAGAATCTTAGAATGAAGAGATTGTATTCATTAATACCTTAAACTCAGAGTAGTAAAAACCTTTAATGCAAGTGTTGGAAGTCACAAAAATAATGTTCATTTAGAAAGTAACACATACCAGTTTGTACTTTCAAAATAACAATTAATATATGTCATGCTTAAATCTACTAAGTCATCAATTGAAGGATCATAGTCAAATTTTACAAAATCTACTTGAACTAAAGATGACCTTGGGGTCTGATACTAATTCAGATGATTGGAAATCAACCTGGAAAATGATCTTAAGCCATGTTAGTTTTTCTCCTGCTCCCTTCTAACTACAGTTGTTAGCTCTCCATTCCTACCTTTGAAGACTTTGTCCGTTGTCCGTTCTTTCAACCAACTTCCTTGCCCTAGAGGAACATTTAGAAGTTTATGGGTTACAAATTGCTTTACTATAAATAGAATTCATATTGTACTGTCAATAGAGTTTGCCACTTAGCAGCTTTGATACAATCTACCCCTGGAGAGTGTTTTTGTTTAATAAACACTTACCTAGTCCTTACTCTGGCAGGTACTGTTTCAAGTATTTTACAAATATCAACTCATTTAGTCTTAAGGTGGATAGTGTTATCATCCACAGTGTGCAGGTGAGGAAGTAGCGGGGACTGGGATTGGAACCCAGGTTGTCAGACTTTGTGCTGTTGCCATGCTGAGGGTAAAGGGTCAGTGCTGAAGACAGGTTTGCCAGTGATTCCTAATATGAAAAACATTTTTCCTGAATAAGCCAGTATTGAACATATAAATGAAACTTGATATGGTTGCCTGATTTGCCAATATGTTATTTGATACTTTCATATGTTATAGGATGAGGCAGGCCATCTCTGGATGATACCCGGCCTTTCATATCGAACAGAACTGGGTTTACATCTTGCATTCTACTTAGTTATAATCTTGTAATTATTTACAATTCTTGGTAAGTGTCTTCAAGTGTAAAATGAGACTAATAATATTTCCTAAGGTAGTTACGGTATCAAGTGAGGTAATGAGTGTAACAGGCCGGGTACATTGTAGGCATTCACTAAATGGTTGTAGTATTGTTAAGTGCCATAGAACGATAGAACTAGAAGCCCTATAGTGGAGGAGAAATCTAAAAGTAGTGTTTCCGTATTATCAAGTAAGAACAGTGAGTGAAGTGACTACACATGTGTGAAGATACCTAACCTAACTTGCAGGTGTGGGTTGTGGGGTGTCAGGGAATTATTTTTGAAGCAAATTAAGCCCAACTACTAATAAAGAAAATGACATTATTACTGACTATTAGTGAGTTAATAATCATTATGACATTACATAATTAATTAATTAATAATTAAGGTCATAGCTATTTGTTTTCTTTTAAATTTTGTTTTAAAAATGTGAATTGTACCAGTGAGCAACATAGACATTAGACTTTATTAATACTATTTTTGTTATTTGTGTTTAGTGTGTGTGTGTTTAATTTTCCCACCACATTTCTGGATACATCTTTTGCCCTGTTCGTGTCTCAGCTGTGTTGGTCCACCCCAGGGGAGGAAGCTTTTCCTCTTAGTGGGTTAGTGAGCAGCAGGAAGCCGTCCGTTTCTGGTGGTGCTGACTCACGCAGCGACCGGAAGACAGTGGTGCCTGCGGACGAGGGGCGGGGAGATAAGATCCCCTTCCCCCCAAATGGGGATAAATTCAAGTCAGAATTACAAAGCAGTATATATGATAGCTAACTAAGGCACTGGTCGGAAGTGTTGATCCGTATTTGTGGCAATTTTATTTGTGTTTCATTCTTGTTCCACTGATTTACCCAAGAGAAACAATTGCTAATGCTTACTGTCTTTTAAATTTATGGTCCCTTTCTCCAATTAGAAGGTGAAAGGGGGATATCATATTTATACATAAAATATTAACATCCACTTCTAACTGGTGGTGTGCATGTGGGAAAATAGGTAAGTAGCACTCACCGATTGTGCTTGGCACAATGAAATTCTTATTGGTGAGAGAATTGTTGAGTGTCTAGCTAAATATAAAAATCTTAGTATTTGTTAGGAATTTATTGTTGAGTAAAAGCTGCTTAAATTTTTTTTAAATAATATTTTAGTTAAATTTACTGGGGTAACATCGGTTAATAACATACAAGTTTCATGAATAAACTTTATAGTACAATGCCTATGCTCTAGTATTTGCTCACCACCCGAAGTCTAGTCTCCTTCCATCACCATATATCTGACCCCCGTTACCCTCCCATCCTCCCCCTTCCTCCCTCCCCTCTGGTAACCACCACACTGTTGCCTATGTGTGTTTGTTTTGTTTGTTGCTTCCTGTTTTATGTTCTGCATGTGAGTGAAATCACATGGCTCTTACCTTTTTCCATCTGACTTATTTCACTTAGCATGATACTCTCAAGATCCATTCATGTCGTTGCAAATGGCAATATTTCATCCTTTTAAAAGTCATCAGTCAAAAGGAGACTTACGTTGTTTCCATATCTTGAAATGCTGCTTTTAAATTATTGAGGTTAGGAAACATATAGAGTCCCATGAAGAGAAATCTAGAAAACTTGAAGAGTAGGGAGTACTGACAATTTGGAGAAAAGGGTCTGTGTATGTCCATTCTCTGAGGGACCTTGAGGAGCACATACATATGAAGTGGAGGATAGATTTGTCAGTGACCAAAACCAGCTGTCATCTCCAACCCTGATGGAATCTCCCTTATCTGCATACCTTTCAGGTACAGAATTTCTTCTTTTTGTTTGTTTGATTTTTATAATATAATGCATGTTAGCCAAAAAATATATATATATTTTTTAGAAAACTGCCTGAATATAGGTAAAATGAGTTTTATAGGAAATTTGATAGGCCCACAGGTCTTGCTAGTTTGAGAAGCCAGGAACTTGGCAGAGCATGTAATACAGGGGTCTAACAAAAACGTATTAAAATGATTTTCACTTGTTTATGGAACTATTCATTAAAGTTCATAGAATAACATTGTATAATATTTAATCTAGAGTATAAACTTATAAAAAAGATTTTTAGGCCATGATTTATTTGAATGTAAATGATGTTAATTAAAAATGGATCTTAACCAATTGTTAAAGTTTGTATAGGGAATCAGGTACTGGACCAGCCAACCTATAAATTAAGAAATAAAAACCAGTCAAGTAAAATAAAAGGAGTGTGAAAGAACTTGTCTGAGTCCTCTTTGCCAGTAAGCAGCTGTGCTGTTTCTAGGAGATATACCTTGATATAACCACTTACAAAGACCAGAAAGGTCTACTGGAAACAGCTTTTGGTGCCTCATTTCTTGAAACATAGTGCATCTCATATAATTGGGTAAGCAATCTTTTTGGGTCTCTAAGAAACTGATAGCATTGTGCAGTGAGCCTTTCCTTTGTGTCTCAGAGTTTGAAGGAAATTTACTGTAAGCATTCTTATCTAGAATGTTAGACAGTCTTCTAAGCCGTGCAGTAGAGCAGTAGATTGAAAGACACATTTGTAGCACTAACAAAGTTTTTACTCTTACAACGTGTGTTTGGTTGTGTAGGTGCATAGGCCCATTTACGAATGGCCTGTGTTCTTCATGGAGCTCATGCTTCTTTTTATGCAATAATTATAGCTACTGGGAAAGTTCCAGATGCTAGATAATAAAAATGCTGTAAATACAGCACTTTCTTTTTCATGTTGGACTTCTGAAAGTTGCAGTCCATGCACAGTGTTCCCTAGAGCACTTGGTTGCAGTGTAGCATACTCTGGAGCAGGCAGAGTACATTTTCATTTCTACCTCAAGTGTTGTGTGCATTTAAGTCCATTTGTGAGAATTTCTCCTGATATTTAATGAAATCCTCAGCAGCCAACTCTGTGCCACAGAGATTACCATGGGAAAAACAAACATTTATGAAATGTTAACATGATCCAGGAAAAACCTGTGGCCAGCTTATAGAGGCGGCTAAGTGGGGACCTCCTTTCTACTGATACTACATTTCTGGAGGACTGCCATATTTGGACTCTTATCTTACAAATACTTGTGTGTTATCTTCCTCATGATGTTCATGTTCAAGTGCTTAATTATGACAGCAGTACTGTACACTTTCTGTGTTTCACAGCTGTAAAACAAATTGGATAGTATACCTGTGTTTCCAACAAGTCAATCAATTTCTGTTAATATAAGGAGGTTTTCTGGGTTGTGGGGTATAGCAGATAGATACATTTATATCTATATCTATAGATATATATACACACACATGTATATGTGTGTATATTTTCTCAAAGCTTCCTGATCACATAGAACTTACATTCCTTTTTTTAAATTTGATTTGGTATGAATTCTATGGGTAGTCCATTGAAAAATTATCATTGAACACTTTTCTTTTGGTATAATGGCACTTCTGTGTGTGATAGGAGAAGGCCAAAGTAAAAAAGTAAACAGGATTGTATCCCAGCTTTTGTGGATAGGAATAACAATTTAATACTGTTTGAATTCTAGAATATAAGTTAGAGGTAGATTTAAAAAGATCGCTTGGGCCAAAATGCACAGTCCTGAGTAAGAAACTGAAAAGATTGTACTTAATTCACTTGTGAATATAGAGCTAGTAAAGATTTAGAGCAACACAGTGGCATGGTTGCTGCTGGGCTTCTAGATTATTCTACCATTAGGGTATAGGGTAAGTCTAAGTCCTAAGTAAGGAATAGTCAAATTTATGTCTGGAACCTGTTGTAGGCAGTGGATTGATGAAGGTGGAGAAACCATTCTCTGTATTTTAGATGGAAGGAAAGAGCACCCAAAGCAAGGTACTGGCTTGGAGGGATGTATTTTGAGACAGACAGTAGAAATATCAATTAAATATAAGACCTTAGTAACTGCATATGGTGACAGAACCAAATGGGCTTCGATGACCCAGTTTCTGACTTGCCAAGAGATTAGAGTGATGGGTATGTGGACAATAGGAATGTGAGGAGTTTGGAGAACAATTTAAATAATGTAGAAACGTAACAGGGCAGAGGGGCAAGGTGATGGGTGGGCAGTGAAGAATTAGAGCAGGCTGGGGTGGCCTTCATTTTCAAGGCATTCAAATGGGAGGGGAAGAAGTCGCCAAAGTGTTGTGTCGAGAGAGAACAGGGTCAGGGAAAGGTCTCTCCTTTCTTTCTTTGCCTCTTTCTCTCTTTCCTTCTTTCTCTCTTTTCCTCTTGCACTCTTTTTCTCCACCCTCCCTCTTTCTTTCTTTCCTTCGTTTTCCCTTCCCCCTCCCCTTTCTTCTTTCTTTTCTGTATAATTGAAAAAACAATGAACTAGAGCTGGCAAAGAAGCACTTTCAAGAAAATGGGTGGAAGATTCATCCTGCCAAAGAGGAGGGATGCTAAAACTCAGGAAGGGGAGGGAGAGCGAATGGAGGAAGCAGAGTGATTGTGAGTTAGTGAGGATGGTGGCTGTGGATTCTCACAGCAGTAGGACTCAATCTTCTTGACAGAGTTTTTGGAGGAAGGCTATATAACATCGCTAAAAGGTTACAATAAAAATTAAAAATACTAAATTTGGTGGTAGTAGACAAATAAATTTGGTGACCATCCTCTTACAGTTTTTATAGCAGTATTCTTCTGGGATGAACAATTAATGGTTATGAACTTTGAGCAGATAATGTTTAGTAGGAAGTCCCATGAGCCAGTCAGTTAAAAGAATCAAATGCTAAGATCAGGTTCGTAAACATGACATAGAAGTCAAATCATGATAATGTCCTGGACTTTTTTTTCTGTAGCTGCTTAAGGACGATGCCTTGAATACATGTTACTCTTTCTTGGACATTTGGTTCATAAGTATGTTACTTATGGGTGACTAGTATAGGGAAAAATGTTGGTTTACAGTTGTGAGTACACAAAGCAGAGTTTATTCATATATTATTATTTATTAATTGTATTATTTTCCACATGAGCACCTGTAAACCTACCTTTGCCACACCCTGTATATTAATCCTAATGTGTCTCCCACATTAATGTAAATGATATTTTGTTAAGATGTTATGGAATTTGAATCTTCCTTAGGTTTGTCTAGGTGTGGAGGCAAGATAAAGTTCAAGTTGTGTTTTCTTTAGGTCACAGGTGAATGGTTACAGTGGGACTCCATGTGTTGCTGACCCTCTGGCTTGCAGCTCTTTGCAGTGGTACTGGTATACCTAGGGCGCTGTTCTAGATGGGGATGGTTGTAGGCATTTGAGTTGATTCCAGTTTTGTGGCTCCATTGAACTGTGGAGTTCCGAGTGAGAACTCAGGTGTGCTAGCCATTGTGTACCCCCAGAAGAATGTAACCACAGAATGTGACAGAGTTTGGCCTTCTTTTCTCAGATTTCTTTCATGAATGATTAATTGTATGCAGATTTTTTTTTTTTTTTGGCAGAAAGAGAGTAGTATGTCTTTCCCATTTGCTTTAGTTGAAAATAGACTAATGAGAGTTTATAGAATTTTGTTCTTCTCCATATTGACTTTTTTCTAGGCTGTTTAGTGTATCTTTTAAAAAGAGGAAATTATTTAAACTGCAAATGTTAAAAACCTTAAAAATTTTCTTACATGGTTCTGTTTTTCCCTACACACTGTCTGCAGTTATGGTAAGTTTTCTCATGCAACCTGTCACTCTTCAGTTTACAGAACTTTAGCTGGTTCGCTATCAGCTTTAAATTAAATTAAAGGCATTTAATCTCCCTTTTCTGCCTTATCAGTCTTTGTGCTTTTTGTTGTTGTTTGTTGAAACTCCTACTGTACTTGTAAGTAGCTGCAGTTATGTGCTTTGTTGGAACATGCCCGTGCTTTCTCATGTCCCTGTTTCTGTGCCTTTGTTCATCTTGGTGGCCCACTCCACTCCAGTTCTCAAAGTTGTTTTTTTCTTCAAAACATTCTCCCATGGTCAGGAAATATTTATTGAATTAATTAATTATTCAGTAAAAGATGGGGTAAGATTTTAAAAGATCAGTTGGAACCTGACTTTCGACATTATATGGATTTCACTGTTGGGGCTGCATGTAATGCAAAGGCCGTTTTGAGGCAGTTCAGTAGCTGAAGTGTGCCGTTTAGAAGTAGCCTTGCACATTATTCCTCTGAATAAAATCTTTTGATGGTTTCCCTTTCCATAAAGGACAAAGGCCAAGCTCTCGTCATTATTGGGTCCCTCTGCTTCTCCACTAGGCCCCTGTTGCTTCCAAGTCTGGGCACAGGGCCTTACAACCACCCGGAACCCACTCCCTCCACTTCGGTACCAGGCTCTGTCACCCCCTTCAGAAAGCACTCCTCGAATTCCTTGACACTGTCCTCCTCCAGTCTCAGTAGAGTGTGGGCCTCAGCTTCAGTACTTCCATTATTAAACCTTGTGCTTATGGCCCTCAAAGAAGACATCACAACACTTTCTGTATGTGATTATTTGATTACTTGATTGCCTTTCCTACTAGGTTATAAGTACCTGGAGTACAGGGGCATTGTAATGCCAAGTATGTAACACAAGTTGTAACAATTCTTAGGCTCTGAGTAAAGGGTAGAAAAAAATCTGTATTCACATTATGGATAATTCATACACTGTGTAATTGACTAAGAAAACATTTTGATTTAATGGAAGTAGAATTTCATTCAACTTTTAAATGAAACATTAACTTATCTATAGCTAATGTATATATATTCTGTGCAGTACACGAATTATGTAATACTATGTCTTTTTCTAACAGTCTGCAGCTGAGTTCCATTTTATGGTCCTCTGCCTCAGTATGAGGGCGTGGAAATCCGCATGTACATATTATTTCATTCCTAGGTAACCGATGAAGCCCTAGGGCAGAGGCAGATTGGTAAGAAAATATTTGTTTATCGTGCTTCCCACTGTAGCTCTATCAGTGGTGTGTGGGTGTCTCCTGTCCTTACAGCATTTGGCTTATTTGGTTAGATTTTGTAGTTGAGAGAGGACAATATCAGTAATCAGCAGTTGTTGAGTGGTTGTTATCTATTCTCTCCTTTTAGAATACCTGTTCTCTTACCATTCTCCTGTGAATATGTATGGATGCAAATAACCACTAAATTAAAATTCTTTCACTAGTTGAACTCAGATTCAGTTGGAAGACTTTTGTGTGGACTGAATTCTCTCATCATGTAGTCTCAGAATCATCAATGTAAAGCCATTGTTTTTATGTTAGTCACAACCTTGACTTTCAGATTTTATTAGGTAATTCCTAGTTATGGGTTTTTAATTTTGTTTTTATGGTTGTTGTACATTGAGTTGATATCACCATGATTTTAAATGAGAAACCTTAGTCACTCAATTTATAATAGTGAAGCAAATTTTTGTAATATATTAGTAGCTATCACATGGCCAGGGTCACATCTCAATTTAATAACTTAAGTGAAAAGATGTATTTAATTTATTGTTATATTTCTTTTTTATACTTTTTTTTAAAGATTTTATTTATTTATTTATTTTAGAGAGGGGAAGGGAGGGAGAAAGAGAGGGAGAGAATCATCAATGTGTGGTTGCCTCTCATGTGCCCCCTACTGGGAACCTGGCCTGCTGTGCCCTGACTGGGAATCAAACCAGAAACCCTTTGGTTCACAGGCCAGTGCTCAATCCACTGAGCCACACCAGCCAGGGCTCTTTTTTATACTTTTGATGCTACCTATAAATAATGGAAGTATAGGGATGTATGGAATTGTTACTATTTTTTGGAATTTATTTTTGGCTTTACATGTTTTGACAGAGTTTAAGGAAATGAATGAAAAGAATTGATAAAAGAAAATGCAAAGTTTTGATGAAAAGTATAGTAAATGGGGAAGGGTAAGAAGATGTAAAAATAGTGTTGAATTGTAATTGTTACTCTATCTAAGATACTTGGTAAAAAAGTAAAGCTCTTGAAGAATAAAATTATTCTACTTTCTCTTTGTATATAAAAAGGTAGTTCATACATAGGAAGAAGTAACATGTAAATTTCCCTACCCTGGAATATGCTGTCATAAATACATTTGTAAAAATACAATGTATTTTTTTTTTTCTGGATAGATCATGCAAGTTGCATTACTATGGGAACATTTGTCTATATCACTTCCCTTGATTTATTCACTTGGATTACATAATTAAGTCTTTATCTCATGAGCAAATGACCAATGAAGTTTGTCAGATAGTTCAATTTTATTTTTTTGGAATCGTGTTAAGTGGGTTATGTTGGGTTCGAGACAATGTTTGTGTATCTGTTGATAATCTTGTGTGGTTTTTAAAATGGGTTTGTCATTTTACTGTGGAATTTAGCCACTCTTTACCTTTTATTCTGCTTCTCCCCCAGAATGTCGACAGAGAGAAAGCATGAGTGAGCAAAAATCTCAGTTTATATTTATTCATGTTTCAAGTGATTTCATGTTCAGTTATCTATTCCATGAATCACCATTCACCAAAAAAAAAAAAAAAGTTCAGTCTTCTCTTTGCCTATGTTCTGTTTTGTTAGAATATTCTTAATGGTTTGAATGTATTTAGTTAGAAAAACTCAAAATAAATTATCTTGAATATCTTAAATAAGGCAGATTCTAATGAGTTATTGCATATGGGTTGACAAATTGTAGACTACAAGAAAACAATTCAGTGAATGCTTATAGAAAACAGTAATGTACATATTTTGTTCCTCTCCTAAAGACAAATATTGTCTTTCTTCTAGTCATCTAGATCAGAGACAAAGGCTACCTGCTAGCTTATGGAGAATTATTTGGCCTACAGAGAGATTTAAGTAGTTTTGCATTAGTTTCCAAAATGCAGGATTCAGAAGTTTTCATGCATCATCTGACTTTTCATAAATGCTTCAATCGACAAAGGCGTGCATTTTTAGCAGTCCACCCTGTCTCCTGTTTTCTCTCGCCTCCCTGTCCCCATTCAGTTACTTTGCCTCACATTGGCTCCTATAGGTACTCCAATTTACTGCATTCCTTGGGGTAATTAAATGAATTATTTATTTAATGATTATTTGAATTACAAAACCATTGTGAGAAATTGAGTATCATTGTCCTGTGCAGCTGGGCATTTAGAATCTGGATTAACTCTGAGACTGAGGGACAGAGGTCACAATAACCCGAATTTTATGTGAATCTTCATATTGTGAATTTTTCTATGTGCACGAACGCTTGCTGGTTTCCAAAAATATTTCATGGAGTAAGTTCAAGCAGAATTTCTTTTTCCTTCATAACTCTGAGAAGTAATTTCAGTTTTGATTTTCATGATAAAAAAAAGAAACCAACTCAATTTGTATTAAAGTGAAAACTCCAAAAATTTAAATGCAATTGTGAACTATAGTAGCTTCTCATTTACTTCAAATGCTGGGTCATTAAAAACAAGAGACAAACAGAAACAGTACCTCCTTTGCAGTAACTTACCATATGGACAGAAGGATGTGAAAAAAGATATATGCTTTATTTGATTTATTTAATGTAAAAGAAGTACTTTATGTGAAGGTATATTAAAATTTTCTGCCTATTTAAAAATTTGTATTTAATGGCAAACTTGTGAATTTGCATGAGAATCAGTGCACTAAGACAATCTGTGGAAAGATGCTGTGGACAGAGACTCTTCCCACCATCGTGTCACCGGTTACACGCTCTCCTCACCACCTCCTGTGTTAGCCCGACTGACCTCGCTCAGTAATTTGGTAAAATGAGAAGATTGATCAGACAAAGATAGTTTGCATGGCATAGCTAGATGTTTGTTCCACTCTTACAAAACTCTTGAATGGTAGGTACCTTAATGGATACAATATACAATAAAGCTGATGTGGGTTAGATGATAATGTGATTAAATGCATTTTTCAGTTTGAACAACAACAACAAGAACAACAGCAACACAACAGACTAATTAATGGATCAGTGTCAGTCTGGAGAGGTGCTTCTAGTGGTGAGCACGTGGCTCTGACTTTTGTGTATCTATGGGGGAGAGTTGGCATTTTGCCATCAATGGTAAAAACAACACAAATAATAAAAAAATACAAGAGGATGATATCATAGTAGAAATGTAACATTGACAGTGGAAAGTAAGAACCAGCATTTTAGAAAGCTTCCCTTCTTAAATGTAAGAAACAAATTTATCTTATTTTTAAAAAAATATATTCTTGATGCCTATCATATTGCCCTCTGTGAAGAAGGAGTTGACTGAATCATTGAATGAGATGCAACATGCATTTTGGAGTAATAGGTTTTGCAGAATGGTCCCCACTCTTAGAAATTCAGATCTAATTGATCTGGGATGGGGTCCAGGCATTGGTGTTTTCCGTAAGGTATTTGGATAGTTTGAATGTCGACGAAGGTTGAGGGGTACCGGTTCAGTCATTTATAAGTCTTAAGGTTTTCTGAGGTGGATGGAAGTTTCCTTATTTTTACATGTTGTGCATAGCTGTTGCTTAGTAATACTCATTTATCCCAGGACTTCGCTTGTTAGGATTGGAAATTAAAATATCCCTAAGAATATATGATGTAAGTCTGCAGCCTAAGTGTATTATCTCAAGTACATACACACAACACAAGTGTGTACGTTGTGTGCCATAAGTGTGTTAACTTATGTGCTGTGGTTGTGGTGGTGTGGTCTCAGCCCTGTTTCCCTCCAGTCGCTTGCTCTCCAGCACCCCTTTCTCCCTTCAGGCACCTCTGAGCCCCCACTACCTAGGAGAGCGAGCTTACGCAAATTTTCTTCTTAGCAAGAGCTGGACCACTCACTCTGGGAGTAAGGTGGTCAGCTGGGTGGTTATGGCTAACATCAACCTGATTGCATTTTTCTAATTATTTTTAGAAGAAATTATGTACAGTTGAATGTTACGGAGCAAACCTGTGAGAGTCAGGAAGCCTGCATCGTGGCCTCAGATGTTTAGCGGCCACTTAACTTTATGACTTTCAGCAACTTTTTTATTTGCCTTTGATTTGCTTTCCTGTCTGTGAAATGAGAAGCTCAGATTAGGTAATCACTAAGGTTCTTTTTAGCCCTTAAAGTATGAAATGTTACTTTGTCATTATTTTAAAAATGAGCATTCATTGTAGCTAAATACTATTTTTCAACACTACGAAATTAGCTGTGTGTCCCACTCTGGTGAAAGATGTTGATGGGGGAGGCCGGGAGGACACGGGAAGTCTCTGTATCCTCTCAATTTCGCTGTGAACCCAAAACTGCTCAAAAAAAATAATATTAGGTTTAAAAAACCTAAGCAAAAAGTAAATATAAATTAATGAGTTCAACAACTTATGTAATTTCATGTATACTCTTATTTTTGGTGAGTTTTATTTGGAATGTGTCTTAGGGTTATAAATCAAGACTATACACCAGTCTGGAAATATTTTTGTAGCATTGGATGAGAGTGAAGGCTGGGGATGTAGGTATGTGGGCTGACTGACGGCACTTGGAGTGCTTCTGTAAAATACAGGCGACATTGCTTTTGATTGCCTCTTTGCAGTGATTATTCGTAAACTGTGGAGGGGATTGATGCATTCTTTCTTTTCTACCAAAAAGGAATTTTAATATAAAAATTTTATGTTAAATCAGTCTTTGTATTCTACCTTAGTTCATGGTCAGTATGTAACTCATTGAATAACTTTTAAAAAATATTTGAAAATCATTTTTTGGTTGTTATATAGCAAGTTAGTAATCTCCCAATATTTTATATTTTAATCCTGTTGGAAGATTTAAGCAGTTAAAGTAGATTAGTTTAAGTATTTCTGGAGCTAATAAAAAATAATGCTTGATTCTTACTTTTGATGTGTTTATGGAGTTAACAATGCACACATATAATTAAAGTAGTTTTGAAATGAGGTCTTTAGAAGAATATGAAAAATCTCAGGATAATTCTATAATCAATTTGGGAATTAGCAGAGTCCATAGTTAACAAGGTATTTCTAAACTAATATGTGAATCTCTGGCTAGTGCTTTGCAGTGGGATCGATCATTGGTACCTTTGTAGAAAATAGAATTCTGATATTTAAAAGTGAGAAGAATTGTACTACATTGGTAATTTAGAGGATACTGAGTGCTTTTTCCAGACTGATGCTCCAAAAGCAGTGATTGTGTGATGTTTGCAAATGCTTCGGAAGAAAGGCCATTGTTTGAGACGTGCTTTTAAAAAGTCTGGAACAGTTTTAAAAATTGTGATATGATAATGTTACGTTAAGATAAAAACAATATCTTGTAATAAAAGCTAATAAGTGGAAAAAGTCATATTGTGGCTTCAAATTTAAGGATTTGGTTCTGGAGCACTTAAAGTTAGATATGTAGGTTGGTGACTCCGTCTATGGAGTTTTTCATGATATCCTTTTACTATGACTGAAAACTGACTGTAAAACTTTTATCATTCTTGAAGGAGTTATCCCAATTTGCTATAAGAGAGCCTTACTTAGATATTTTTACCAGTTTTCATTTTGGTTAAGTAACGAAGGAAACCAGACCTCAGCTTCTTTAATCTCTAAATTGGAAATGTTAATGATACCTATCACATATATTTTCATGAAAATTAAGTTAAAATACATATTGTCATTTTTTCTTTACTTAATCCCTCTATCCCCTAAACCCCCCAGCCCACCCCCAGCACAGAGTGTCAGCTTGCTCTCCATCTATGAGTCTGTCTCTCTTTTGCTTTTTAGTTCAGTTTGTTCATTAGATTCCACATATGAGTGAAATCAGATGGTATTTGTCTCTCTCTGACTGGCTTATTTCACTTAGCATAATGCTCATCATGCTGTTGCAAAGGATAAACATTTCTTTTTTTTTTTACAGCCGAGTAGAATTCCATTGTGTAAATGTCCCATAGTTGTTTTATCCACTCGTATACTGATGGACACTTAGGCTGCTTCCAGAACTTGGCGATTGTAAGTAATGCTGCAATGAACACAGTGGCACTTTATGTTCTTTTGAATTAGGACTCATGGACAGCAGTGTGGAGATTGTGGGAGGCAGGAGTGTGTAAGAGGGATAAATGATAATGAAAAATACAGTAAAATACATTAAATTAAAATAAAATAAAATAAAAATACATGTTAAGTGTTTTGCTAGAAACTGCTCTATAGTAAATACTCAGTAAAAGTTAGTGGCGATGTTATCTGTGAGCTATTTGTTCATTTGCTATTGCCTGGTGCCTTCTCTGTGAAAACGATGCCTTTAACTTTATTTTTCTTTTAAGATATCATATATCCCTGGGGCAGTGAAAATAATTGAATGATTTGTTTAATGACTCTTTCCTTCTAGCTTATTCTAGATAGGAATAATCAGAAAGTGTGTTAATTAGAAAGAGAAATTAACATATTTTATGAGGATAATTTATGCGATGATATTATTGAGAAGTTAATGAATTGCTTTAGAGGAACAGAAGCTGTTACAGGGAAAGAGGCAGATGATCTGGACTTACATTTTAGAGTGAGTTAGAAAGCTACAATGTGTTGCTGGTGTTCATTCTTAATAATTTGGCTTATCAGGGTCATACTTAATGGTTGAAATAGAACTTGACTCTATTGATGAAAGATGATTTGAAAGGTCTAATCTAATATAAAAAAATTGTTTAGATGACATATATTTTATTCTAAAAAGATCCTAGGTAGTCTGATATACACCAACACAGTACCAGGAAACTAGAAGAGTTCCTGGTAAACCGGATATGATATTGCGAGGAATGGGTTTACTAGGTTATTTAAATTTAGTTAGACTTTGAATTCTCTGTTTTTGGATAATGAAGTGTCCTGTGAGACCAGCAGGAAGCCAGTATGTTAAGAAAGTTTTAAGGTGTTACATGCATAACACTGTACAAATACATCCTTCACATGCACCCATCCCACATCACACAGTCACAGTTTCTTTGTCACCTCAGATTTATACAAGAGAAAATTTAAATAAAAGATGGTATGAGACCCCATGATGCTTTATTAGAGTAGCAATTTTGCACCTTTTTTATTGGTATGATTTGCCTGGTCTTCAGAAGCCTAAGCAGCTGAAGATGAGTCATTAAGAGAAAATGGAATCAGTAAAACTGTATTTTTATAATAATGCTTTCTAAACTGGTCATCTAGCTAAAATTGGCTGAGGCTGAAAGGAGTTTCTGCCATGAAAGGAAAGAGTAATTACTATTAAAATTGGTCTGGAAGTGTCTTAAGTTCTCTGCCTTGACAGCTCTTAGCCTTTTGTTAACATACTTTGGAAAAAAGTTGTGTGGTTCACTTAGAGGATCGCAGGGACCTGAGGGTAATAGAGTGGCAGCAGGTACAGGGTGCACCGGTCTCCGAGGAGGGAGCACATGCCAGAAGGTTCACATACTTACTTGAGGTTGCCAGTCAGGATCCACTGCCCTGATAAAAAGTCAGCATGTTGTAAGATGGTGTATTGATTTTTTTATCTAAGGAATTTAAAACACCTTTCAGAATTTCTAGGTTATTGTGAACATAATGATTTTTAGGTAGCATTGTGAATAAGTCTGTCACTGCTTTATTACCTTAACCAGGTTACTTGTGTATCATGCCGGACACAGTCAGTTGAGTACATTTGTTAAGCTAGTACTCAAATCCTTCATTTTTAACTCTTACGAAAGAAGACAATTCTGGCCTGTTCTAAGAAAGCTGGCAGCTCTGAGGCCATGGTCCTAGTGTGGGGGCTGGGCTATGGGTGTGGGAGGACTGGTGTTGCGGGGACTCACTGGTCTCCCTGGTGATCCCGGCCAGTATGGCGTCCAGGCTCATTGTGGACATTTGTAGAATAAATGAGTGCCTCCCTGAAAACTGGGAGAGGAACAATTAACTCATGAAACAGAAAAGAAAATGCTCAGCAGTAAGGTTCATGACAGCTGTTCTAACTAGCTTCCAAAGTTGAGTGTATCTCAAGGACACATGAGAGGAAACAGTTGGCATGTGGGGTGGTGGAGAGTGATGATAGGAGAAGAGCAAAGAACTTGCCGTGTTGTTTTCCTCCGAGTAATAAAATTATTTAAATATAAACTGAAGAAAACCTCTGGTTCCCGTTTTTGGTAAATGGGGAAACCCAGAGCAGAGATTAAAGGTATAAACTTCTCTCTAGATGGAGTCAGCTGAAGATTCAAAAACGGAAATCTGATCTTCTGATTCTGGGCACATATGAGATGCTTCCTTTAGCACAGTGAAGACCTAGGGGTGAAATCCTAATGGGGAGTGGTTTGTTGGGTTTCCAGAATCAACAGTATGCTTGTTTGGTTTCTTCTCAAAGAAACTTAATTTCCTAGGGATTTAATTTCTTTCAAGAAAGGAAACTGAAGACTTCATTGGGAAGCTTTCTCCTGTCCAGGTTTTATCAAAGCTTATAGGAGTCTTTGCAGAGAGGAAGGAGGAGGAGACCTGGGAATGAATGGTGGCAGAGATGTGGTTTAGCTCAATAGCAAGTAAATAAAAAGAGAATGTTAAAAAGAATGAACAGTTCATCAGGGAGAGAGAAACTTACGGTGTTGTGTCAAAATCACACCTTTCCATCCATGCAGAGGGATTCAGATGGTATCTGTTGTTTCCACCTCAGAAGTTAGTGTCAAAACAAAGATTGAAGGAACATAGATCAGCCTTTGAGAGGAAGACTGACCTGAGGGCAGTGTAGCAGCTCTCATCTCTGGGGCTTTTTCTCCTTCTTTTGTTTGTTAGTGGTTCATTGGTTCATCAGAAAATTGGGGCAGATTGACTGGAAGTATGATGATAGCTCTTTCACTTGAGTGATAATTCATTTGGATATTTCCTTACACAGCTTCTCTTGTGTCTGCTTTTTTTAGTGAAGTTTTCCTTAGCATTATATTTTACATTGTTTTTTTTATTAGTAAATTTGAGAACTTAATATTTGCCTTCAGATTTAATGGTCTTGAGTAAAGTTGGAATTTTGTTTTTCTAGTTTATTTTATATCGTGCCTTCTTTTAAAAGAATTATTTGTTCATTTATATATTCATTTGTTCTTACAGGAAATATTTATTCAATATTGATTGCAGGCAGTTTTGTGTGCTTTCCTGTGTCTTGACAAGTAGGATATAGTGTTACTGAATTTCTTTTTAACACTCTTTCACATGTTAATATAGTTTTAAGAGGAATTATTTCTGATCAGTTTTGGTAAATAATGATAATACATTCTGAATTTCTAGATAGAAAGTAGGTTTTTAAAAAATTGAAAATTTTCCTGGATATATTGTAAATATAATTAATGAACAATCAGTAATCAATGTTCTTAAACAAAAAGTAAACAGATAAATGTTATGTTTACAGTTAAGCATGAATTCTTTACACAGCCATTAATATCGTCAGTCAGGAATTATGTAATGTTCTGTATGTGTACTGGATGAGGAGGAACATCACCCAGCATAATAGAAGTATTATACACAGTACTTTACAGAGCATGCAGCATGCCACTGTTCTAAGTGTTTTATATATATTGATTCATTTAATTATTAGAGCAAACAGGCATGATAAATACTGTTTGTGTATTAAACTACTAGTCCTTGATTTGCACATGGTAGGTGAGGTGAATGCAGCCCACAGACTATAAATATTTGTGGGTTTCACAGTCAGCTCCGAGTAGATCCTAAATATCAAGTACAGTGGCTGATGGTCTGCTCATTGGATCTGCTCACCGAACCTGGAGCATTGAGAAAATGTCTTCTCTGTGCAGATGGAGACCTTAACTCTCCAACTTGGGCTGAAGGTAACTGACCAATTCATTTCTCTAATGACTTTTCCCTTTGGAACATCAATATATCTTATCTCTTTTAAGCAACCCTTCACCGTGCATTAACAAAGGCATGAGAAAGAAGACAACAAAGTTACAAGAGTCAGGACTAAACAGTAAAATGGAAGTATCTTTAGAGCACAGTTTAAAGATGTGGAAACTGAGCCTCAGACAGATTAAGTGACTTGTGGAAGATACACAGCAGGGCTAGGATGGGTTCTGTAATGAGAAGTGTTTGGATTCAAACCCTGCCCCTTTCCCATCTAAGCGACCCTGGCACAAAATTAATCTTTCACAGCTTCTGTTTCTTCATGTGTGAAAAAGTAGCAATGATAAAATTTACTGTAGAGCATTAATGAGAATAGTAAACAAATTAATACATTTGACAGTATTTAGTTCAGTGCTTTATTTCATAGGAGACACACAGTAAATGCCAATTTTCCTTTGTCCTCACTGTTTCTGTAAATCTCCGTGACTTAATTAATCCACAACCCTAGGACACGACTGTAAGATTTCCAAGCTACTCACGGGACCAGACAATCCCACAAGGCAAACATTCCCAACACACACAGCTGTTTCATAATAGGTCCTTTGACTCCTTCCATCATTAAAATCCTGTAGTCATCCTATTTCAGTTTAACGTCACTGGATTTCTTAACAGTCATTTAAATGGAAATTTCTGTCATGGATATGATTTACTGGATATCAGTGAATATGAAGAACCCTAGTGAAAAGGCAGCCTTGCTAGCCAAATATTTGCCTTTGGAGTCAGCCAGCGACCATGATTCCTTCACTTTTACAGCTCATGTAGTTACTAGCACTGGGTCATTTGAAATTTCTAGTGGTGTTTACGTGCTCTCACTTAATTAGCAACCTGTTGTAAGTCATCCAGCCAGTGGTGATTTGCCAGGAAGAACAATAGCTGAGATTGTGCATCTCTGACTTTAACATTGTAACCTGAAAACATTCTTTTTCTTCCTTGGTATGAAAACCTTCTGACGTTAGATGATTTTTGAAAAGTTAACTATGAATTCTGACTCTGGTTTGATAGCAAATTAACAGTATCCATATTGGTCCAGTAACAAATCTCTACTAGGAATCCATACATGTGCCTTTGTTATATTTTGTAATATGTGTTTTAATAAGAATCTTGGTATAGTAAAAGTGGTGAATGGAAAGAAGATCAGTACCAGGACCAAGGAAAGAAAAGAATATAAATTGTTAGATATACTGGTAATGTATCAATTTGTTTTAACCATTTAGTGGCCATAGTGTATACAAAAGGTAGATGAAAGTGCCCTCGGTGGTGTGGCTCAGTGGATTGAGTGCTGGCCTGCGAACCAAAGGGTTGCTGGTTTGATTCCCAGTAAGGACATGTGCTTGGGTTGCAGGCCACGTCCCCATTAGGGGGTGGGCAAGAGGCAACCACACATTGATGTTTCTCTTCCCGTCTTTCTCCCTCCCTTTTCCTCTGTCTAAAAATAAATAAAATCTAAAAAAAGCCCCCCCCACCAAAACCCCCCAAAAGATAGAGGAAAGTGATCTAAGCATGCATTATCCTACTTAAAATGGGGAGGAAGTAGAGAAATATAAATAATAATATAAATTTGAGGATTATTTTAAAATGAAAAAGTAACCTTGAGACAGAACCAACAGTGATTACAGTAACAAAACAGAAGGGCCAGCTAAACATACTCTAATGCGTCACTACACTTTTGAACAAAGTATTTAAATACAGGTGGTGCCACATAAAAGTGTAAGGCGAAAAAGAAGAGAAGGAATAAATAAATCTCCAATTTAAATGTTTTAAATTATACTTTTACTTTGAGAGAGGTAGCATTTAAAGAAGAGACTTTCTTATATTTACAGAATGCACTTTTAGTTGATAATAAGATGTTAGAATTGTTTTTTCTTAATTTAAGAATAAAACTGATCATTATAAATATGACAAGTATGATCAAAGAGTGGAGAGGAAGGTCTGTATCCTAATTTGTTTTCCGTCCTCATTGTTGCCTTCATGGTACAGGGCTTTGTATTTTGTAAGGTCGGGGTGAACTATTTATGTTACAGTGAAAAAATATAATAACTGAAAAATGAAAAATACAGTTTTCACCTAAAAAAGAGTTGATATAACACAGTGACATTATATTTTTGCCTTTTAAAAATAACAATGACAATGGAGAACCTCTGCTTTCTCATAAAATCAGAAGAAAAACTAGTTACTGTAGAAGGGAAGAGAGACAGAAGGGGCAGTAGGAGTATTAAGTTGGAAATTAGATGCAAATGCTGATTCTCTTTAGCCAAGGATTTCCAGTGTTTTTATCTCATGGCACACACAATTACTAAAATTGTGTGGCACACCAAAAAATCTATTTTCACTGATCTGAAAAAAAATAACAGTTATAATTTTGATTCATTCACATTAGATGGCTGCTGTTGTGTTGACTGTTGTAATCGTTTTTATTTGACAGTCTAAGGGAAAAGAGGACAGTACCCCTGACTAATGGGTAGTGAGTATTTTAAAAATTCTTTTCAACACCAGTTGAAAAATCTGTGTCCTCAACCAAGTGCCTTTTCTTTAAATTTTTTCCAGATTGTTGGGAGAATTATTATTTTATTTTATTTTTTTCTTGTATAAGGAGACATTTTTAAAAAATTATATGTTATAAATTATGCTATTACAATTATCCCGATTTTTCCTCCTTTGGCCCCTTTCAACCAGCACCCCCCACTCTTTTAGCCCATCCCCACACCATTGTTCATGTCGATGGGTCATGCATATAAGCTCTTTGGCTACTCCTTTTCCTATACTGTACTTTACATCCCCATGGCTATTCTGTAACTACCTGTTTGTACTTCTTAATCTGCTCACCTCCTCACCCATTCCCCCACACCCCCCTTCCAGCAGGCAACCATCAAAATACTCTCTGTGTCCATGATTCTGTCTCTGTTCTCCTTGTTTGCTTTGTTTTTTAGATTCAATTGTTGATAGATATATATTTTTTGCCTTTTCATTGTTCAGAGTTTTGGTCTTTTTTCTTAAATATGTCTCTTTAAGCATTTCATATAATAATGGTTTAGTGGTGAAGAACTCCTTTAGTTTTTTCTTGTCTGTCAAACTCTTTATGTGCCCTTCAATTCTAAATGATAGCTTTGTTGGGTAGAGCCATCTTTGTCCCTGTTTTTCATAACATTGAATATTTCTTGCCAGTCCCTTTTGGCTGACAAAATTTCTTTTGAGAAATCAGCTGACAGACTTATGGGAACCCCTGTGTAGGTAACTAACCACTTTTCTCTTGCTGCTTTTGAGATTCTGCCTTTAACCTTTGGCATTTTAATTATGCTGTGTCTTGGAGTGGGCCCCTTTGCCTCCATCATAATTGGGGCTCTCTGTGCTTCCTGGACTTGCATGCCTGTTTTCTTCACCAAATTAGGGAACTTCTCTTTCATTATATTTTAAAATAGATTCTTTCTCTTCTCCTTCAGGCACCCCTATGATGTGAATGTTG
Source organism: Tonatia bakeri (assembly GCA_004024845.1). Lineage (NCBI taxonomy): Eukaryota > Metazoa > Chordata > Mammalia > Chiroptera > Phyllostomidae > Tonatia > Tonatia bakeri. The sequence continues at coordinate 130,170 of PVIA01004026.1, forward strand.
GATCTCTTCAAGTTGTCTAAGAGGCTACTTACACTGCCCTCACTTTTTTTGATTCTTCTGTCTTCTTGTTGCTCTGATTGGTTGTTTTTTGATTCTTTGTGTTTCAAATCATTGATTTGATTCTCAGCTTCATCCACTCTACTGTTGTTTCCCTTAAGTTGTTCTCTATTTTAATGAGTGTGTTTCATTTCTGACTGGATCTTCTTTATGCTGTTGAGGTTCTCACTAAGTTCTTTGAGCATCCTTATAACCACTGTTTTGAACTCTGCATCTGATAGATTGCTTATCTCCATTTTGTTTAGTTCTTTCTCTGGAGTTTTGTTCTGTTCTTTCATTGGGGTCATGTTTCTTATCTCCTTGTTTTGGCAGCCTCCCTGTGTTTGTTCTTATGTGTTGGGCAGAGCTGCTATGACTCCCTGTCTTGGTAGTGTGGCCCAATGTAGTAGGTGTCCTGTAAACTTCAGTGACACAACCTCCCTTATCACCCAGACTGGGTACTTGAGGTGTGCCCTTTGTGTGGGCTGAGTACACCCTCCTCTTGTAGTTGAGCCTTGGTTGCTGTTGGCAGGTCAACGGGAGGGATTTGCTCAGGCTAGTTAGCTTCAAGAACTGGCTATGACCACTCACCATCAATTTCTGCCCTCTGTGGGTGATCAGCTCTGCAGGAGCAGGGTGGTGATGCTCGGGCGTGGACTGTAGCTGTCCACTTGGTGCACAGGCTCTGGTGTTCCATGGTGGTGGAGAATAAAATCAGCCCCCACCTGTGTTCTGCCAGGGGGCCACCCTGCATGAGCTATAAAACAAACTGACATGGCAGCAGCCATGGGCTTGTGCTGGGCTTGGAGGTTCCCAGGCAAGGCTAAGTTGTGAATTTAGGTTGGCTGCTGCTAGTGCTGGGTCTGGGGACACTTAAGAGGTATGGGGTCTGGGGGCTTACTGAGGCTGGCTGTTGCTTGTTTGATAGGACTTAGGAAATTGTGAAGCATGAGTAAACACCAGCCATTCATATGGAAGAGTCACTATTAACAGTTTGGGTGAGCCCTTAAGTTGGGTAGGGTGAAACCTCAGGGAATCTCCAGGGCGGGGAAAACAGTGTTAGCCAGGTTGGCAGAGTCTCAGATATGGCACCAGCTGCTGACTCTGTGTATGGAGTGTTCAGAAAAGGGACAGTGGCCTCTGCCTGGCTTTCTGTCTGGGAGAAAACTGTTCTCCAGTTCTTGCCTTGATGTCAGCACTTCAGTTTTTCCCTGTATGCCACTGGTGCCTTTCAAGCTGTTCCTCTGGTGCTGGAGCTCAGAGGGAGTGAATCTGAGTAAGTCTGTGTGTGGGTCCTTTAAGGGGAATTGCTTGGGACTCTAGAATTTTCTTCCACTGACTTAATTCCTGCTGGTGTTTGTAGCCATAAGTTATCGGCCTTACCTTACTGGCACATGAACCCTGGGCTCGGGGGCCTGGTGTGAGGCTGGGACTTCTCACTCCTGAGATACCCCTCCTGAATTTTTACCCACCACACATGGGTGTGGGACCAACCTGTTCCACATCTCTGCCCCTGCTACCAGTCTGGGTGGATGTATTCTTAAATTCTGTAGTTGTCAGACTTCCATTCAACTCAATTTCTGATGGTTCTAAAATGTGGAATTCTATGTTTTAGTTGTAATTTTGTGGTTTTTTTAGGAGGCAAGCCATGTTCACCTATGTTGTCGTCTTGACTGGAAGCAAACCTCTTTAAATTGTTGGCATTCTCTCTCCCCCTCTTTTTTTAAACATTTTTTTTTAACAGAGCAAGATATTCTGCCCCAGTGATTTTTAGGAGAGAATAAACACAAATATCTGAGATTATTGGTTATTAAATATTGCAGCATGATGAGAGTTAGTTGTCGATGATGAGAGTGTGCATGAAGTGACAGAGTGCACTGAGGAAATGGATGTTTTGATTCCAGAAAGGAGGAAGTGTTAGGAGGCTTGTTGTGAGAGGAATGGTAGAGGATAGGCCTCTGAGGACAGATGCACACTGTTGTAGAGCAGACTAATTGGAGGTAGGGAGAAAAAAAATTGGAAGTACCAAGGAATTAGATTTTCCAATTTAGTGATTTCAAATTTGTGAAATTTAAAGGTCTGTTGCCTCAAAAAAAGAAAGAAAAAAAAGAATCATTTTCTTGGACAACTTTTTATCTTATCTTGGAACTCATGTTTTTTTATATTACAATATTGTGGAACAGAAGGATTTGTTCATTTCCATACTGCTTATTTCCTGTTAATTACATTAAGGTTCTGTATTTTGCATGAGGGAAGATACAGAGATTAATTGGATACAAGGTTTGCCTGCAAAAATGGCACATTTTAAAGAGAGAAACAAGCTGGGGTCATTAAATACTGGTTGAGTATCTGAATGAAAAAAATTGTAGGTAGTCATAGTGGCTATAGCAGCAAAACTTGCACAGGGATCGTCTCAATATTTAACATTTAGCCTAATTGCGGGAATAGTCAGTTAATACTTGATTTATCTTTTTAGATTTTCTAAGTGAAGTTGATCTTCAAAATCCATTTAGAGAATTTTTCTCTGCATGTTTGTATGAATGATGTCAGTGAACACTGTTCCAGTTATATAGTGCTATGAGGACATACTTTTAAAATAATACGAATTACACTATTTAATCTTTATTCACAGAGACATAGCCAAAGACTGTCAGCATTAACTATTATAATAATTAACATTTTGGAATTTGAAGAAAGTTATGGAGCAATCACCACATCAATGATTCTTGCTGTTTAAAAACTTAAAATGCAAAACATTTTTTAAAAAATGAAAATATATTTTTCCCAGTGAGAGACTGTTTGTAGTTTATTTGAGGATCACAGGTGTGGATCCAGAATACAAACTGAAGTGATGAACTTACAAGTTATATGTGATAGTTGTTTCTTTCATTATTCATTAAATGTTTAATATGTGCTAAATTCTTTTGCCAAAAGCAGAAGTAATGGAGGCCCGGCCCTTGACCTCTAGTTTTAGTGCTGTAGGCATACATGTAAACCATTACCTTACAGGGGTGTCCAACCCTCGGCCCACGGGCCGCATGCCACCCAGGATGGCTGTGAATTCAGCCCGACACAAAATCATAAATTTACTTAAGACAGTATGAGATCTTTTTTGCGATTATGTGTTGCAGTATATTTAATGTGTGGCCCAAGACAACTTCTTCCAGTGTGGCCCAGAGACACCAAAAGATCAGATACCCCTGGGAGTACAAATTGCTAAATTGTAACTGGAAGAGCAGACTCTGCTGGGAGTTGGAAAAGACTGAGTAGGTCAGTTTGGATACATAGCATGAAAGATTGGATAATTTCTTATATTAAGTGGCATGGGTATGACACACCTCTCAAATGCCTGTTACTATAGAAATTAAGTTGAATGATTACTAATTGGAGTGGGAAGGGTGAAGGGTGACTACAGCCATAAAGTGATTGTACTTTATAATTTTCTAGACTGTGATCTTTGCCATATCCCCACCAAGAAAAGTGGACTTGATTTCTTTTTCTAAAGTGGATCATAAGAGAGAGGTACTATTTTTTCCCCTCTTCCGTTCTCATATACACACTGATACGATACTAGACGGATTTATTTCTTGGAAAGCCCAGAATATTGTGAGTGTGGGGTGGAGGATTAAGTGCTAGGGCTCTTCCTTAAATCGAAATGTTATCATAATCATCAAAATGTGCCAGTTACAGTGTTAGCTTCATCAGATAGTCTGCACACATGCAGTTCCAAGTCTACCGAGCAGCTCAGGTTTGCTCAATAAATATTCATTGAACCAATGAATGAACAGATTGGGACACTAGCATTTTTTTTTTACTGGTATAAGGGATGGAAAAATTTGAGAGAAAATTCTTGTTATAATTAGATGGGATGTTGATACCAGGGTCATAGAAGATAATGTCCAGGAAGGAGGGAGGGTGTGAGCCTGACAGAGCTGTCATATGACTGGGGTCTGAGGACTGACAGTTATTCTCATGTTTCTGAGAACCTTAAAGTGAAACTTACTATGCTGTTTTAGGACCCAGTTATTTATGTAAATATGACATTAATATGACTTATCAAATCTTTGAAATACAGGTATAATATATGAGACGTGTGTATACTGCTAATGCATATAATATAGTTCTCCCCTTCTTTTCTGGAAGTGGAAATCAGCAAATAGTCACCTTTGTATATCTGAGTCTCATTTACATAGATGAATAAGGTTTAGAAGTTTTCTCAGTATTTTTGTGTATGATTTTATAACTTATAATTGTAAACGTGCCTTCTAGACAGAGATACATACTGGCATTTAGAAATAGTAGACTAGAGAGATTATTATCGATTAAAAATATATTTTTTAAAATAAGTTTGAAAAATTTTTTATTTTTGTTTTTTAGATTTTTATTTACTTATTTATTTTTAGAGAGAGAGGAAGAGAAGGAGAAAGAGAGGGAGAGAAGCATCAGTGTGTGGTTGCCTCTCACGTGTCCCCTACTGGGGACCTGGACCCAACTCAGGCATGTGCCCTGACTGGGAATCAAACCAGCGACCCTTTTGTTCACAGGCTTGTGCTCAATCCACTAAGCTACACCAGTCAGGACAAGGATTTTATTTATTTATTTTTTTAGAGAGATGGAAAGGGATGGAGAGAGGGTGAGAAATGTCAGTGTACAAGAGATACCAGTTGACCAGTTGCCTTTATCTTGCTGCCAACTGGGGACCAGACCTACAACCCAGGCATGTGCCCAGATGGGGAATTGACCCTGTGACCTTTCGGTTCATAGGCCACACTGCTCAGTCCACTGAGCCACACCAGCCAGGGTAAAATGTATTTCTCTAAATTTTCATTTAGTGTGGTGTAAGGGATAAAGACCCTAGAGACGGGATTTCATTTGAATTCTGTCTGAGTTTCAGTCCTAACTGCCACTTACGTGCTGAGTCACTTTGTGGGGAGGTGTCTGCCTTCTCTGTGCTTCATTTTCCTCATTGGGAAAAACGGGTATCATAATAGTGTTTCTCTTTTGGGCCAGGGCAGCTTCATTGCCTGTGGTCTGGCACTCAAGAATGTGGCCCTGTGCTTTGTGTTTACTGCTCTGTGGTTCCATATTGACACTTTTCACAAATTTTACTTTGGATTTACGTTTTGGAACGAAGTCAGATGGCACAGTTGAGGCATGCACTGATGGCTTGAAGCCTTGGCTCACATGTGGTCCCACCTGCTTCTGCCTCCCACTTCTCTGGGAGGGATCTGGGCTGTTCCTTCTACCTTCCCTGCCTCCCTTTGCCTCCAGTAGGGTGTGTATTTGGGGACCAGGGAATGGGATTAGCCAGTGGTACGTGTGCTCAGTGTCAGGGACAGGAGACGCCTAGGCACCTGTGAAGATTTGTTTTCACCCTGCAGATATCTCATGACAGGCTAGAGAGACAGACCATGGGAGAAAGAAAAACACTTTTATCTTGCAATTACAGCAAGGGGTCTGCATTTTCACTTTGCACTGGGCCCTGCAAATTACATAGGATAGGCTGTTTTGAGGACCAAAGAGCTAATTGTTGTAAAGCAAGTGGAACTAGGTCTAACATACACAGGCACTGCAGAAAGGTGTGCGGTATTACCTAGCATATTCACATATCTAGCAAAACATCTAGTTAATTTACAATTGCTAATTATATGTATTATAATATATTTATATAACATAGTTTTATAAAATAGGTAATTAGTATTTCTTTGTATATGTCATGAATAATATTTATTGCATTCAGATAGAAATACATAATTTTAAAATAAAGGATAGCATCTAGTTAGTCTTAAATATATGAGGTCTAGTAAGTACTATACATTTCATTTTTGCACTTTCAATACAATATCTGTAAAAAATAAAGGTTATATAGTGGTGTAAAATATACCCATTTTCTGTACTGTAGTTGGATATGAAGCCAGGATGTTAAGAAAAATTTCCTTCATGAGCTTACCTCATGGTTTCTAGTCTCAAACAAAGAATAAACTCAGCAAGAGTTTTTCTTGTTACATATCCTTCTGTAGTGTATATAATCTATTCTCTGTATCCTTTTACTTTTAGTACAGTAAGTCCTCACTTAACACCATCAATAGGTTCTTGGAAGCTGCGACCTTATGTGAAACATCGTTTAACAAGGCCAGTCTTATCATAGGGTGATTGATATAAATGAGTTCAGTTCCCACAGCAGATTTCTGGTAGCAAAAACATCACCAAACTTCTAAATAAAGACCCCAAACACTTCTAACTAATATTCAAAATTGAAATAAGTGTGAGCTATACAAAGATGAATAAGAACAAATAAGACTGTTGTTTTTCAATCTGATTATTTCAGTTCAGAATTGTGGGTGGCCAGAGATCAGGGTACAAGGCAGGACCTACCCAGGGCAGGATGCCCTTCCATCTCAGGGCACTGAACACTCGTGCTCTTTTGACTGGGTCAGTGCAGACACGCCACTGTCACAGGCACACCTTTGGGATGTGGGAGGAAACCGGAGTCCCTGGAGTAAAACCACACGGACCTGAGGAGAACGTGCAGACTCCGCACAGACAGTGGTCCTGGCCAGGAATCTTTTTTTTTTTTTTTTCTCTCATCTATGTTATAAGGGAAAGATGTTGAACCAAACCACATTATTTGAGGGCCTGCTGTATAGGTTTTTAAAAATTGATTTTTTTTCTTGTTAAGAAAATATCTGTGGGGTACTATAGAAATGATTTTTTTTAAGTTTTGGTTTTAATAAAATAAAATTAAAATAGATTTATATATCTATTTTAGATAAATTGTTACCCTTAAAGGTACTCAATGTATGTATTTCCAATGATGGGAGATCTCAAGGAAGAAGGCTACTGTTGCCTTCAACAACATCATTGTCTTTAAGTAACTTTCTGAACTTGACTGGCTACACAAACAGCAGATGGTACACTGGTGCCAACTTTACCTTGACCACCTCACATGTATAATTTTGTATGCTAAAAATTAATATAGCAGGGATCTTGTATAGTAACCAACAACTATAGTGGTTGTTGGTTGTAGAAGCTGTGCCATTTGGGATGATCGTTTTAACATGAATACCTTCATTAAATAAACATAAGCTAAAAATCTTTTCACAATCAATCTCAGTTGGTTTTGTCTGTTATTTACATGTGTGAAACTTTCTTGTTTCTAATAAAAACTTGACATAGGACCAGAAATTTTATAAAAGTGTATTTGACAGTTGAGCTTGACCAAATAAATGACCTGGCAAATTAAAACATGTCTTCACCCTTAACTGGTAACAAACATTTTTTTCTAGGCTTAATTAAAGCAGAGATGGAAAGAAAGATGGGTTTTGGTGAAACAACATTTAATTCTTTCATATACTATATAATAGAACAATAGAGGTTATTGAACAAATTTATCTCAGAATTGATCACAAACAAGCCCAGGCATCCTATTATGGGAAAAGTGGAGATCGGGGAGGAGGACTTAAAATTCACTCTTGGGTCCTGCTTGGTTAATCAGGGTTGGCTTCCCAGTGCCTTAGAGGAGCGGCCCTCTTGGTCAGTTTTCTTAGAGTCTTTTTCTCTCTGTGTGGGGGCACATGCCTCCTGGAGCCAGCTGCTGGTGGCAGCCTAGCCCCTGTGCTGTTTCACCTCCTCCAGATAATGTGTGGGCTTGATGGTAGAGGGGAACCGAAGTGAGAATTGCTGCCTGTCAAACAAGATAGATACATCTTTTAAAAAAAAAAAAAATGAGAGTGAGAGAGGAAAGGAACAGAGAGAAGTGGAGGGGGCTTTTATTTGTGTCTGTGTGTGTGTGTGTGTGTGTGTGTGTGAGAGAGAGAGAGAGAGAGAGAGAGAGAGAGAGAGAGAGAGAGAGAGACTTTCATTTGCTGTTCCACTTATGCATTCACTGGCTGCTGCTTGTATGTGCCCTGACCAGGGATTGAACCTGCAACTTTGGTGTATTGGATGAGGCTCTAACCAGCTGAGCTGGATAGGGCAGGTTAGATATATCTTTAAGAAGTGCTTCAAGGGAAGGAAAAAATGACATAAAGGAACTGAGCCTCTGAGCCAGGCTGCAAGTGTATAAAGAAAAAGTTAATAATAACAATAATATTCTTAGTACTTTCAGGTATCCATTAAAAACAGAGTTATATGTGGACGTATATGGAGCTAATATATGGTCTTCAGAGGGTCTTGAAACTCTAAAATTCCATGTAGCACTTATTTTGTTTCATTTTATTTTATTTTGTTATTTTTTTTGGTACGAGTGTAGTTAAAAGCTATTACCATGGAGTTAAAAATAGGAATAGAGAGATTTGCACCAGACTTTTTTTCTCGTTTGTTTTATAGTGGTGTGTTTAACTTTCATTGTTGAGTAATCACCAGTTGAGAAAATAAATGAGTAATCACCAATTGAGAAAATAAATAAATCAGAAAAGAGGTAAGAAATAATTATATTTGATTGGGTGGATTTGTATACTCATTTAGTAATTCTCTACTATATTTACAAGCCAACCAAAATCTCTATTTAGTCATATGACAGACAAACCCAAAAATAGTTCATGTTTGCCTTAATTCTTTTGAGATGAAGGTGGAAAATAAGTTTAAAATGGCAGTGTACTGGTAATATGAGACTGACATGGCCATTTTTGCTAATGACATGGGCTTTGAAGTTTAGTTTTGGATTCTACTGCATATTACTGATTGTCATTCATGTAAGCAGTTTCCTTTCTGGTATTGGAGATACTAATGTTTGTCTGGAAATCACAGTTTCAGCAATGAGAAATTGGGACTAAGTACCCTATCTACAAGATGTGACCTTTTGGAAAGGAGCACCTTTCCTGCAGGGGAGTCTTGTTCTGAATTTTGGAGGGCCACCTGTCTAAACCTTTGAGTAATGAGGTGGGGTGTTGGTTTCTGACTACCCTGTGACTCTCCTTACCTCCACAGACACTGCCTTGGGATTTATGTGAATGTTTGCTGAGTGGCAGAGATTGTGATCCTATTTGGATTTTTGCTTTTGGGAATGATGAAAGTTTCTTCCAGCTGGCAAAATCAATATTCATTTTATTTTTGAACCTCTTGAGAAAGGAAAGAAAGAGGGTGTAAGAATGTACTTTCATTGAAATGGCAATTGTTACTGTACACCTTTGATTCATCTGGGGCTTTCACGTTGCTTTTAATCTCTGCAGTATTTTTGTTTTCTATTATTCAGGAAGAGCATTAGAGAATCCCCATGGTCAGCAATTATAGGACATTTAGCAAATGGTCTGCGATTCTAAAGGTTGAAATGTCAGCGTACTGTGTTCCAAAGGAATAGTCATTGTTGGATCTAATTTAACTTTCGTCCTGTGTGATTTATATGGATGTTTCCATTTACTTTTGCCAACTGGGAATACTGTGTGTCAGTCATATTTTCACACAGTAAAAACTCCCTGGAACTGAGTTTTGTAATTAGCAAAATATGAGTTTGAATGTGTAGAGTCCTTCATCTATCGTTACCATCTGTAAGAAAGGAAATTTATATTAAGGAGAACACAGAGAGAAATTGATAAAATATGTATGTGCGTATGTATATGTGTATATACATACATAGATTATTATATGTATTATTTTTCTTTGGTAAATGAAGCTATAAGAACTCTGTGTCATTTTCTTTTCACCATTCCATATTTGTCTCCACATAAACATGACTTTATGAGGTAATTTGAGGACTAAGAAAATTATTTCTAGTTGTTTCTCATTAGTTCATATTAATGCATAATAAAGAGTTAAAATAAAAAATATGGCATTTTTTTTGATTAAGTAGAAGTGCAGTTTTCTGTTATAAAATGGAAAACATCCCTAGAGCATGTAAAGATACTTTATATGAAAGCAGGAACAACCTTTTCTTTTTTCTTTTTGGTCATTGTGTTAAAGTAATTGTTTAAGAAATTGGTAATCACAGGTGAGACATTTTACTTGACTTAAAAAATTTCTCCTTAATATAAAGGTTAGCAATCCATTGTATTTACAGAAAGAATTACACTCACTCATTAACCCTATTAAGAATTTTGGAATTGGAAAAAAGACTACCTCATTTAGGGAAAAAAGCAGAGGCTAGTGGATAGAATGGAAAAGCTTTGTTAAAGTCACTTCAGATTAGCTAATTATGCTTCTTTAAAATGCAGGTGGCAAAAGGTATGGTTTTGAATTTATAAGATTCACACAGTTAAAATGAATTTTAAAACTATATGGTAAAATATATATTTAAAATTTTAAGCCATTAGTAAGTTAAATAGAGTATCATCCTGTTGAGTTTAAAAAAAGAAAACAAGAAACCTGGTGGTTTTATGTAGCTGTTTTAGTAAGGCTAGAACTTCACATATGTTTACTATCCTGTTATAGACCAGGATAGTCTCTTCAATTTAGTCATTGCAGCAACATTGGGAATGCTTATTACATGCACTTTTTACAGATGCCAAAACTAAGTCCATGGAGATACAGTGACATGTATAAAATTATACAGTAAGGGGTGGAGTGTGGATTAGTATCCCCATTTGCCTTACTCTAAATACTAGGCCTTTTCACTGCACCACACCAACTGTGTGACCTTGACCAAGGTGTTTAATTTATTTAGGGGACTATTTCTTAATCTATAAAGAGGAGATTTAGACTAATTTATATTAGAAATCTCATTGCTTCTCAACTTCTTATAATTTTTTTCTTGTTTTAAAAATTGAGAACATAAAATATTACAGGAGTTATATATTGAATACTATTCAATAAATTACTGCTTTGTTACCTTTTAGCAAATTCCGGGAGTAGAACAGTCTGTAGTCATCCAAAATCAGTGTTGAAAGGCTATTCAGTTGCACTTAGCATTGAGAAACAGTAATTTGCTATATAATTTATGGAAAATTAACCAGAAATCTAGTTTGTTTTTATTTCACGTTCTGTAAATATATTGATGGGCATTCTTCAAAATGTGATATAATACAAAAGTATTAAACCTACTTTTCTTTGTGCTAATTTAGCTTTGTTGTATTGAAACTGTGTTTGCTGATATACCATACAACTAAAGAGAGAAAGTTGATGATATAAATGTTAATGTAAATAGATGTGAATATTTTAAAAGATTGTATAAAGTGAAATTAAAAGGTAATGTCTGCCACAAGTTCACTGTTCTGTTCTTAAAATTCAGTTTTGATAACTGAAGTGAATATTTCAAGAAATTGGAATGTTAACATATTGCTTTTTCATAAAATAATACCTTTTCAACTTTGCTTACTCTTTTTTCTATGTTTAATTTTATATTTCACTGAGGAATGAATGAAATTAAGAAAAGAACACTCATCTTTCCTTTTAGTGGATGAAAAATTTCTAGCAATCTCGTTTCAAGAGAATTTGTCATACTTTTTAATGAATGCTTGAAGTGTAATGGTAAGTGATAGCAGAGACATTTTAAGAATATTTATATGACAAAATTAAAGTGTAAAGCTAAATCTGTCTTAATTTTGCTAATAGTTTATTAAAGTTATGTCAAAGGTATAGGGTCTATAAAAGAGGAAATTGAAATCACCTTTGTAGCAATGCCTGCATTCTTTTAAAATATATTAAAATTCCCAAAAGCAATAACTTATCTTTTTTCCTGATAAGTGTTGCAGAACACTTAAGAATCCCTGATAGATATCTTGAAAATCTTTTGCCCTGGCTGGCGTAGCTCAGTGGATTGAGCGCAGGCTGCGAACTAAAGGATTGCAGGTTTGATTCCCAGTCAGGGCACATGCTTGGGTTGCAGGCCACAGCCCACAGCAACGGCACATTGATGTTTCTCTCTTTCTCCCTCCCTTCCCTCTCTAAAAAAAAAATAAATAAATAAAATCTTAAAAAAAAGAAAATATTTCTATTCAGATTTGAATTATAAAAAGTATCTACCAATAAGGAAAAGACAGAAGAAAATACAGTTGCGTTAACTAGGAGTTTGACTATTTTGTCATTATGTAGCCATTGGAATCTAGAGCTGCATCTTTTAGTGCCTTTGAGAAAAAAGGATAGACTATACTTTGACAGACCGAAAGGCAATCCAACATATATCTCTGTTAGATCAACAACATTGATTGTGTTGAACTTTTAAGTCCATCACTCCGTGTCAGTGGTGTTGATTAGCCCATCCCCAGAGCAGGTGGTGTGTAGTGCGGTTTGATAGAGTGTTTACTATTTGCTCAAGGCAATGGTAGATACAGGGTCCAGCAGAAGTCCTGCCTGCTTGAGTGTGGTTGGTAGGGTAATAATGTGGGTGTAATAATTTATAGTTTTAGTTTGAACACTTTCACCTAAAATGTCATTTGGTGTGCTTAAGTGTGACATTGTTATGTTACAGAATTACATGCTTGTGATTTTATAATGAAAGATTTTATAATAAAAAGGTGCTATTTGTGTCAGACCCTGTATATACATTTAAACATTTGAGCACTGGGATTCAGATTATATTTTGTGATGAGCAGACTTTCTCTGAGCAGTGTTTCCCTTTTAATTCTATAATTGCCATTCTTCAGTACTAATTATGTTTTGTATGCCTTAGCTGTATCATCCCTTTCTAACCAGAACAATGCAAGGGAAACTGTCACGTGGAAAATGAATGCATACTCATCTCTGGTTCTAAAACTCAAGTTCTTTTTATATTGTACTGCTTTCTGCCTTTCTGTGACTTCTCTCCTGTGTCTGAACTGTAAAGTATCATAGGATGTTAGAGATAGAAGGAGCCGTATCAGTCACCTACCAGGGATGTCCAACTTGTGGCCCGCAGGCCATGTGTAGCTCAGGATGGCTATGAACATGGCCCAAAGCAAAATTGTAAATTTACCTAAAACCTTTATTTTGCTTGTCAGTTTTTGTTAGTGTTTGTGTCTTTAATGTGTGACCCAAGACAACTCTTCTTCTTCTTCCAGTGTGGCCCAGAAATGCCAAAAGTTTGGACACCCCAAAATCTTCATGAGCCAGCAGAGGTTCATGGACTTGCCAGTGGTAAATGGATAGTAGCTAGACCAGAACTTGGTCTTCTAATTTCTGGTGTCCGCTCTTTTGAAGCTCCTTTCCAATACCATGCAGGAACAGTAAATTATATGCTATCTTGGGACATTGCTCATGTTAGTCACATAGCTCGTGTTAGTGCATGTGTGTGTTTTGCTCTTGTTTTATTGTGAGCTTCTGTAAGGCAGGGAAGGATTCTTTGTCCTGTGTCCAGTGTCCAGCCAAGTGGCATATATGTAGCAGCACATCATAGTCACTGACTAGTTTATTGCTGCTGTTCACTTCCGGTTAGTTCATTGTTGTCATTTTGTTCCTTTAGTCCTCCAACAGCGTGATTGTTTCTTAAATTCCTTTTGTTGAAATGCCTGGTGTGGTTTCTGGTTTCTACCATATCCTAATACAAAATAAGTCACAAACTGAATGAAAAAATATTAAATATGGGGTAAAATTAAGTTGACTTGCTTAAATTTTTTGAATTATTTTCTCATGACCATTACAGATACTAAGCTTATACTGTGCTTAGTGGAAAAGGCAGAGCACTGTACGTGACATAGAAAGGGCTGGAGAGGGAAGTTCTCCAGTGGGGACAGGGGGCAGGCGTCCATTTGCACCATACCCCTTTTTTAGCTGATAAAGAGGTCATGGCCACATCTCCTTGCAAATAGGCTGTAAAAAAGTATTTGACGTACAGGTTTCCACAAATTGACCTTATGATAGGGAGTAGTAGAATTTTATTCTAGCTAGAGTAGTGAGTTTGTGTGTGATTTGCATTTGAATGCAAAATGTTTTTTTTTTTACTCTAAAGGAAGTACATATGTTGCCTTATTTTATATACGTTGGTTTTCTGGTGAGGTTAGAGAATTTTTCTCATTTCTCTTTTTTTGTGGGGTAGCTGGAAGACTAAGGTAAGGGTTACAGGAGAAAGCTACAAATTCAAGGTTAAGCTAATTGGCTTATGAGGAGTTACCCTTTTCACTTTTACTTCATTTGTACTGCAATTTAACTAAATGTATTTAGGTCACAAGTGACAGGGCTCTTTAACACAACAGGAGGCCTCAAAGTGGCCACACATTTCACACACACACAATTATCATGTCTACACTGATTTGACTTTCAGTTTTTCATAGAAAGCAATATATAGAGGTATTTTTGTTTACATTAAGACTAAAAAAAGCATTTTAACCCTAAATAACATAAATTACAAGTTATTTAGACTTGTAATTTATTGGTAATTAGTTAAGATTTGCATATTTTTGAAAAGAAAAATAGATGTCTTGATTCTTCCCTTTGAAAATCCTTCTAGTGGTCTTGGATGGGTTTTTTACTCTCTTGAATAAAAAAGTGGCCCAGAGCTTTGTTTTCACATCACTGTGAATGGCCGCACTTGCTATGACTTCACTGGCCAAAAAGGACCAGAATAAGAAGTAGCATCTCAGTGGCCTCTTCCTTTTTAAATCTTCCTTTTAAAAAACATACCAGTATTCTCGTGTGTGGATTGCGATTGATATTTCTCTCTAACTGGGCATTCCTTTGTGTCAGATAATCAACAATACAGCCTTTAATGCTAACTCAGTTCCTACTACATGCACATTTGCTGAAAGTGAAGAAAACACCGATTCTGACATAAAACATAGGTACTTCCTTTAAGAAGATTGTTCTCTATTTGGAAAAGACAGAGGCTGAGTGTAGGATAGCGTGAGTGGGAAAGGATTGATGGAAGATTTCATGGATGAGGTATGATTTGTACCAGGCTTTGCAGACTCAGCTGGATTTAACTGTATAGACAGAAGAGGCAGAGATTGTCAGAGAGCAACATGACCACTGTGTTGGGAAAGAGTTGAGTACAGTGTTCCTGCAGGCTATCTGCTGCATCAGTGGGGAGAGAAAGCGATGGGAAATGTGTAACTGCGGGTTTACACATATGAGAGAGGGAATTGAAAGCCAGAGGAGTGTTTGGAATTGACACATGAAAATAGCATTTCCAAAGCTGCACCATTATATCATGTTTTGAAGAAAGAATGAATCCCTTGATCAAATAATTATGAAATTTGTTAGATTAAAGAAAAGTAAAGTGATTTTTGTACTTCAAAACTACAGATATTTTAATATGTTAATGTAGGTGGTGCAATTCCGAGAGGAATATATAGCAAACATACCTAGTACGTTTATGTAAAAAACGGGTATGTTTTTTCCCCCTTGGGATAAGTACATCTACCAAGAGACTGTAGTAGAAAATGGATGCAACCAGTACAGGTTTTATTGAAAAACACATATTGAATAGTGTTTTGGGAAGATAAGTATTCTAGAGATAACCTGGATAAATAGAGGAGTAAAGAATAGAAGCTCTTGAAATGCTTCAGGAGAGGGTTGAAGACAGCCTGGGCTAGGATGGTGGCAATGATTTTGGAGGATAAGAGGTAAATTCAAGACCTTTTTTTTCAAATAAACTAACACGCTACAAGATGTGGTAGTGAAGTGAATTAAATAAAGTGATGGCAAAATATAGCGATTGAAAGTAATCCTCGTCACTGTTAGTGATGAAGAGGTGAACATTTAGAAAGTATCTCTCGGTGTTCTGTCAGAGGGTACTGCAGGTAAGGTGGCAGCACTCGGACTGAGCCAGCAGTGGAGAGGAGCTGGTGCTGTGTGGGGGGAGGTGGGAGTTAACTAGGAGGCAGGTAAGTGCAGAGGGAGACTGAGACTGTGGGGAGGGTGGTATCAGGGTTGGAAGTTGTCCTTTACGCTGTGAGCCTTCTCTTGCTGTAATCAGACTGCATGTCCTTTTATTTTTTTAAAATCTTGATGGGAAGGCATTTTAAAAAACCCATTCAAACAAGTATGGAGAAACTACTTACCAATCTTACTAAATTTCACAAGATTTCTTTGAAATATATGCAGGCCGACGGTTATGATAGTCCAAAAATCACAGGTAAAGTCAATTTTTTACCCTCTTTTCTTTTTTGTCAGTGATGTGTGTAAAATTATGACATAGCTTGGAAATAATTTTAAATAGTTTCCTTTAAAGCCATTAAGAAAATGGAACCATGCACTGGCATCTTTAAACATTTACAGGTGCAGAACAGAGAGCTCTGATCGGGACCAGTTTGACTTGAAAGCCCATGTTAACTGATTCCATACTTCACCAGACTGGACCATGTATGGTACAATTTCAAGAAACTGCTACTAAAATATTTTAAACTCTTAAAATATAGAACGTGTGTGTTACATCAAATAACTGGAGCTGTTCTGTGTTGTTTTCCTGTGTAGCTTTGGTGTGTCCCTGTGTATGGGAGCTGTTAGCTTCTCTCGTGTCTGCCCAGGGACAGCATTAATTGTGCAGTTAGTTAGTCAGTCCTCATTAGCACTATGGTGGGGACATTATTTCTCACTTCCTCTTATTTCAGGGACTTAATTAAAATTAGCATGCATGTGCTCTCAGTAGAATGTGCTCTCAGCACTCCAGGTGGTGACTTCCTTGTAGTCTGTTTTCAGGTTGTTCAACTTGTAGGTTGAAGAGGTTAATTATATACCCTCCCCCTTTCCCTCTTCTTTCATTAAATTACAAAAATTATTAAGCAAAAAACAGAGGAATCTCTAGAAGTATATAGCTCTAACTTTTGTGTGTTGGAGAGTAGACATTGTCTGGTGGTGAATAAAGATACACATGTTACTGGAAGTTGGTCCATGACTTCTCTACAAAATGCATTTTCAGAAATAAACTTGTATAGAAAGCAAGTTTTAAAATAATGCAACACAACTAAAGATCAGGTACAGTCATGATGCTTAAGGATGGGAATAACATTCTGAGAAATATGTTGTTAGGCTGTTTCCTTGTGGGAACATCAGAGCCTACTGTTCCTAGGCTGCAAGCCTGTGCAGTATGTTACTGCACAAAATAGCAGGAGACTGAATCCAGAGCACGTGAGCACATGATGTAATTGGGAGACACGGCACATGGGAGAGGTGTGCGGCTGCCGCCAGCGTGATGATATGCCTTACCGTGCAACAGCAAACTTTGTTTTTAATAAGTAGAAAGAGTACACTCTAAAATAAAAATAAAAAGTAAATGCTGAAACCAGTAACAGTATTAACTGTTATGTATTGTGCATAACTGTATGTGCTATATTTTTATATGAATGCAGTGTAGTAGATTTGTTTACACCAGCATCTTATAATCACATGAGTAATATCAGTAGTTGATGGGAACTCTTAGGCCTGGTGTCCTCTGTGCAATCCCTCACAGACCGAAATACTGTTCTGTGGGCACATGACTGCGGAGTGACTGATGTATTCCTCTAGCGTTTTGGGTGTTACCAGTATTTGGAGAGGGTAGAGGGAAGCCTCCATGTCGTCAGTAAGAGACTCACGATCCAACCATCAACTGTCAGGGGATAGAACATTTTTGGTCCTATAAAAAATACATCAAAACCTTACATAAAATCAAAACTGTTCTGTTTCCATTTGAATTCACTTTTAGCCTTTCAAGAATTAAGAGTTTTGAACTGGGAAGTGAATTAGCCATTTCTTCATCCAAGATTCAGTGAATAAGAAAAGGGAGGGCTGGAAAGATGAAATAACCACTCGGGACCACACAGGTGTGAGGGAAACCCTGGGATTTGGTTCAGGAGGTTTACCTCTCCGTCAAGACATACTAACCATACACTCATTTTCACAGCCCTGTGGTGTAATTCAGTGTGCTGTTTCCCAGAGCTTACATAGGCGCTTCAGAACGGTAATGTTTTCTACACCCCGATGTTTGTGAGTGAGACGTGCTGTGTCCGTGAGGGTGTGTGCACGCATGTACACAAGTGTGTGCATATGTCTGCTTAGGTATGGTGTAGGGGAGTCAGGCAGCTGCCTGAAAAAGATTGACAGGGGTGGGAGTTGGGCAGTTTTAGGAAGATGAGAAGGAAAAAAAGATTCTTTTAGGCTGTGTATAGGTTGTAAAGGGGAGCATAAGAGAAAATGGTTTTGCTTTAAATGTTTTTTAAATTGTTGAAGCACTCTGGGTTTAGAGACACAACCATGCCCACCACCAACCTTTCTGCTCCCTTTAACCCAGCGACAGTCCACTGCACAGGTGAGCTGCACGGCACAGGTGTGCTGCACTAGTAGGTGACAGATGAGAGATTCAGTGGCACCAGGAGCCCTTGTTCTAGGGATCAGAAACACAGGTTTCAAAATTTAATTCTGAATATGACACACACAGATAGCCTGGAAGGCATATAAATCCTTGACATAAGAAATACTTGGAGAATCCAGCTTTACTATTTTTTATTAAACTTACATTTTTCTTACTGAACAATCTCAAACACATGGAGGTAACTTGATTTCTATTCTCTGCTATGTAAGTAAAATACTAACTTATCTAACGTGTTCTCTGGCACTTGTCTTCCCAGAATTTGATCCTTCCCTTTCTCTTCAGACATTTTTAATTCCACTAGTATGCATATTATTAGCTTTCAATGAAAAATAAGTGATTTTTAAAACATGTAATGTCCAGGCTATCTCACATAAGTATTTGTTTTGTATTAAGTAATTTTAAAAATACTCAAGGTTATGTGTTTAAGTGCTAGTGTCTCCACATTCAGCACCCAATACAGTGCCATTGCAGGCAGTAGCAAAGAAGTTGTGAATGGACCAGTGACTGAACATTCACTTAATCTAGGTGTTTCTACTATGATGTTTTTGTTCAAGAATTCCACATGTCTATTTCATATCTAATGAAATATTCCAAAATATTCCATTTCATGTAAATATTTCATATCTAAACAAAACAATTATACTTAAAATATGCAATTATTAGTAAACCTGGTATATGGAGAACAGTGTTTTGAAGACAGAAGAGTGGAACAAGGAGGCCGTGTAGTAGAGACGGTGACCTCGAATTAGCTCCTGAATGTAAAAGAACTGTGACTGTGCTGCACAATTCACTGTGCTTGCGAACTGATGTAATCCCAATATACTTTTTGATCATGTACTTGTAATGTTTGTAGACTTACTTGCCAATTCAACACTGATATGTGTTAGTGAATTCATTTTAATTTAAAAGCATGGTTACCGGACAGATGTTTAAAAAATTGAATGGAATCCTCCACTTACAGACTGGGTTTTAATAAATTACTTAGCCGTGTATTGTGAATTAGGTAATTTTCTTTATCTGTAAGTAAAGATTTATAAATGAGGTAGATTGTGATAGTAGAGTCTACTTCACTGGTTTTTGTCGGGTTAATATTTGCCAAGTCTTTAGAACAGGGCCTGGCAAACAATAAGCACTGGACTAATACTGACAATTATTATAGACTGCTAGAACACCCCAGAATATAATGTTACTGTAATGTTACATATTGAAGTAGTTTGGTGATTTGGTGTTAGATTTTTTAAAAAGTTCTGTAAAGATGTTCAGTCTTTCATCAGCAACTGTCTGCAGAGCATTGTCCTGTGTCAGAGACAGTAGCGCTGATGCTGCCTCTGGTGTCACTGCTACCTTCGGTCTGTCTCCTGTTCTCACATTTACAGAGCCTTTCCCCTTGTCACCTTAGTGGTTTTCCTGTCAGGACTATGAGGTAGCTAAAAGAATGATTGGTATTGACAGTTTATAGATGAAGTAACTTCTCATAGAGGTGCAGAGATGTGCCTAAACACAGGAAGACAAGCCTAGGCCATTCCTTGTTTCTCTCTGCCCACCGTCTCCTTGTAGCAAGAAGCTTGCTTACATTCCCATGTGGCTTACTGTTGCCTTTAAAGGTTTATTACATGGATCCCTTGGACCTAGGACAAATATCCATATTAGTTTGTAGTTTTCTAAGGTTAAACCACATAAGTTCCACCCTTTAGGTTTTTGTAACTTAAATTTTTGAATATTATAAAATTTTTTTTTATTATTTTAATGATTGTTTAAGTACATTTTTCTCCCCTTTACTCCCAATCAAGCCCACCCACCCCCCTCCCATCTTCCCTCCCATTACCACCCTCCCCCTAGTTTTATCCATGTGTCTTTTAACTTTGTTCCTGCAAACCCTTCCCCTTTTCCCCTAAAATTCCCTCTTCTCTCTCCTCTGGCCACTT